>CABHPR010107599.1:0-12886 GCA_902168415.1 Peromyscus melanophrys
GGCCCAGAGTTGACAGTTTTTAGACCAGCGTAGTCTCTGTGTGAGCCAGTCTGTGTTAGGTGTGGGCTGTGGGCTGAGGTTAACCGTGTTTTGGGAGGATGACGTTTTCTCCGTCAACTCCTCCTTACTCTGTCAGAGGCCGGCGGCGGCAGTGCATGACAGCGTCTACTCTTGGCCTTTATCCTGCTCCGCTGATCTCGATGGTTCTCTACCCGTGTGCTCCTCCTCTTTACCGGGGCTTACTCAGTCTTAGAATTGGGTACTGTGGCATTCAAATTGAATTTTTCAGTCTAAAATTTTGAGATGAGTCTTATTGTTTAGTTGACCTGGAACTCACAATGATCCTCCTGCCTCAGCATTCTGAGTGCTGGATGACAGGCCTGCACTGGCAGTCTCAGGGAACTTTTCCTTCTACGGAGGTGTAAAAGGTGTTTTTATTTTGTCATTTCCCCACACAGATTCTAGAATCACTTTGTGTCCACACAAACATCTGCTGGGATTTAGGTTGGTAGAGTGGGTTGGATCTGTACTCACCTGAGTCTTCTACATCATGCCTGTGCTGTGCCTCTCTGTCTGCTCGGATCTTTCCAATCCAGGAACATGTCATGTTTCTGTCTATTTGAGTCTTTCATTTCTTACATCAGCATCCATTTGGTTTTATTGAAGCAGGGTCTCTCCACGGAGCCCTGGATGGCCTGGAACGTACTGCATAAACTAGGCTTTGAACTCAGAGATCTGCCTACCTCCGCTTCTTTAGTTCTGGAATTAGACACACACCACCACATAATATTGTTTCAGAATTCTCTATCTGCAAGCACCTGCTGGCCGCCCGTGGACATGGGTGGATTTCTGTGTGTTGACCTTGTCAACTTCACTCACTGCTGTGTGGGGCTCTTAGAGGTAGGTTGTATGTATGTTATATAGACAATTACGTGGCCTATAAAACAGTCTTGTTTCTTCGTTTCCCATCTGCATGCCTTTTATTTCCTTCCCTGCTTTATTGCGTGGCTAGCATTTCCCGTGGCGCGTGGCAGGAGGAAGGAGCATGGACAGCCTGCTCCTGGTCTTAGAGGAAAGCAGTCAGTCCACTTGTTTCCTTCCTAAAGTGGCTACAGACAACTTCTACCTGTTTTTTCTAAGTTGTTCTAAGTCATTATCAATGTGAGCAGCTCATTCATCGTCCAGACAATATGCCCACTACTCTCGCTCCCTTAAAGGCGGGAACAGCACGGGTGGCCCATGGTCTCCCCTGTCATAGGGAGCCTGGTCCTCTGATGCGTGGGGACCAGCTTTTCCTGTGTCATCCAGGCTTCCGCTCTGGCGGCCAGGCTTTTGTATTCACCCCACCTTCTCTTTTCTTTCTTGATGTACTCACCAGGTTCTCTGTCAAATAAAGACTAGTTTTCGGATTATCTCTTTCTTCGGTAGCTGTCTGAGAATTAGGAACGGTTTCAGTTAGCTCAGTAGAAACTCTCTTCAGATTGCCAGGTGTGGCAGCAGCTGATGCAGGGATTGCCACCCTCACCATGGCTGTCACCGCGTGGTGGCCCAGTGCTGTGCTGTCCCCACCGCGGATTCTGACTCTTCAAGAGATGACTCTGCCTGTCCTTCTGCAGTGTGGCTTTATTGTCTCTTTTATTGAAGGCCATTTTAAATTGCAGTCATGGCCTTGGGCCACTCGTGGCTGGTTGAGTGCCTGGGATGAGCTCAGCAGCTTCAACTCCCAGGGGTCCCAAAGGAATTGCTGAAGAGGCGGTAGACATCCCAGGCATCAGCAGAGTGGCACAGCAGCACACTGGCCGGACCTGTCCCCGCCCCTTTCTATTCCCGCTTTCCACATTCTCACCCCACGTGCAGCCCCGCCCTTGCTGGCGCGCTAGTGTCCGTGACATCACCCACTATTCCCTTTACTTGGACCCCCTCCCCCGGCACCAGGGGATGTCCCCACTCAGGTCCTGCAGGCTTCTCCCTCACTCTTCTCCCATCCAGGAGACTCCTGGGGACCAGTCCCTTGGCGGCACTGTCCCAAGCCTGCTTTAGTCTGTCTTCTTTTCCCCTAAAATTTACTTCCTATTTTTTGAGTATAGGTGTTTTACCTGCACTGTATATCTGTGTACCGTCTATCTGCTGCCTGAGGAGGGAGGCCAGAAGAGGGTGCTGGAGCCCTTGGGACCCAAGTTATAGATGGTTATGTGCAGCTGTGTGGGTGCTGGGAATCTAACTTGAGTCCTCTGGAAGAGCAGCCGTTGCTACCTGCTGAGCATCGCTCCAGACTCTAGCCCGTCTTCTTAGCATCTGTTGTCATCATATAATAATCATATAATAACTCTATTATCATATAATAACTCTAGCGTGATTATTCCGTGTTTGCTGTCCCCTCCCTCCCCTGCCTCCCTGCCAAAGTCGTTGTGCTCACCCCTGCCCCTCCATCAAGGAATGGCTGTACACACACGGCTGAAATAATCACAAGGCTGAGGTCCTCGGAGAGGACATGATTTTGGTGTCCTTGGGATTCAGCATACCCCTGCCACCCAGGAAGCACAATGTTATATGCTGAGGACACTAGGGGACCTACATGGAGACAGTCAGGCACCAGCCCCCACTCTGAGAAGCCCTGGGGCTGAGGGCCTCTGGCAAGGCTGGAGAAGGGCCCCAGGGAGGCATCACCTGGGAAGATGAGGAAGCAGAAGCTGCAGAGACCTTCACAGGATCCTGGCTCTTGCCAGGGACAGAGCAGCCAGGGGATTAGCGAAGCAGGAAAGCCGCTTGTAGATGATATCAGACACAGGGAGGTCTGGCTTGGAAAGCACTTTATGCTTGGGGCAACAGGAGCCTGGACTTGTGACTTAAGCCACAGGGAGCTCCTGAAGTGTTACAGCAGGCATGATCGGATTTGTAACTGAGAAGGATCTCTGCTGGGATGCAGGAGAAGGCCAGAAGAGAGCCTGAGTCCAGCCAGAGTATCTGCAGATGGGTGTCAGCAGCAGCAGCAGGCTGGGAGAGGGGCTGGGGCTGGGGCTGGGAGTAGATCAGACAGGGAGTACTGGAGGAGTGAGGGGATGTTCTGCTGGGGTGGGGTGGGGCGCTCCTGCCTGAGCAGGTGAGGGGTCCAGGAGTTTGGGTCTGGACAGCCTGGGTGAAGAGTGGAAAAGCTGATATCACTTGGGATCATTGGCTCCCTTATGGGAATTTCTTTTTGCATTTATCTATCTATCTATCTATCTATCTATCTATCTATCTATCTATCTATCTAATTTAGTGTGTGTGTACGCGCGTGTGCACGTGTGTGTCATGACATGGCATGCATGTGTACACGTGGAGGTCAGAGGACAACTTGGGGAAGTTGGTTCTCTCCTTCCCATGTGAGCTCCAGGGAGCCAACTCAAGTCGTCAGGATGGCGGCAACCACCTGTCCCTGCTGAGTCATCTTATGATGGTGTCAAGGTGGCCGCAGCAGAGCAGAGCACCAAGCCCCAGATCTCGAGGGAGGGACTTTGGCTCCCAATCCGCAGTTGGCAGAGGAGCCTGGGCAGGGAAGTTCAGGTGCTTCCCCGGACCTCACGCCAGCTGGCCTTAAAAAGCAGAAATGCCCTCAGGACTTGATGTCTCACCATGGTCCCCATTTCACTTCAGACAGCCCCTGCTGCCCTGTGGCCTTGGTGAGGCTGGATTAGGGTGAGGTCACAGATGCCAAGGAACAGGATGCAGGGTACAGGGGAAGGAGCGGAGGAGGTGTCTCACTGCAGAGAGGGACATGTCTTGGCTCCAGGATGGCAACTGGAACCTGGACAGTCCTCCTGGATCCAGAGTGGACTGGAGGATCTAGTCAGTGTCAATAAGTGGGGTGTTCTGTGTCAATCTAAGGACCCAGTGCTTGACTTGACCCCCAACCTCTTTGCAACAATCAAAGCAGCAAATGGGAGACTCTGCAAAGACCTGTGGGACTTCACAGAGCCCAGGGTGGGGGTTAGCCAGGTCTGCGCTGTCGAGATCTGACTCAAAGAAGCCTGTTACCAGTCACAGTGAGAATGGAGGAGGCCCAGAACTCTTAGATGTTACTCAGATGTTCCCAAACCAGCCCCTAACCTCTAACCTTAACCCCTAGCTCTAACCTCTGACATTAGCCCTACCCTCCAGCCTTGTGATGGTTTAACTATGAGCTTCAAACACTGTAGAACCTCCTGGGAAGAGTTTTAATGAGGGACTGGCTAGATCAGGTTGGCCCAAGGGCATGTCTGTGTGTGAAGGGGATCGTCTTGATTATGTTAATTAAGGTGAGAAGACCCACCCGATGTGGGTGGCACCCTAGGGTGGGTCTCTTGGACTATAAATAGAGTGGAGCCAGCTAGCTGAACACGGGCTTGCTGGCGTTCAGTGCTCTCCGCTCTCGACTGTGGGTGTAAAGCGACTAGCTGCTTCACGTTCCTGCTACTTTGATGTCTTCACTATGCCTGACAGTAACCGGGAACCGTGAAGCAAACGCGTTCTTTTCCTCTGGAGTTGCTCTTGTCAAGGTGTTTTATCCCAGCGGCGGAAACGAAATGAAGACACCTTACCCAGAACCATAAACTCTGACCCTAACCCAAACCACACCTTAGCCTCACTACTCACCCTGAATGCTAACTTGAACCCTAAATCCTTACTCTAAACTAACACTATCACAAACCCTAACTTTAAACCCCAACCCTAGCCAGTAACCACTAACCCGGACTCTAAAACTCAAACCCAAGTTTAACTCCTAACCCTAAGCTAAAACTCTAATGTTAACACGTAATCTAAACCCTGACCACTACTACCCCAACCCTAACCTTAATACTAACCTGTCCTTAATCCCTCACTTACACCCTAACTCTAACATTAAACACTAATGCTGACCCCCTAACCCCGGGGAAACACTAACTACTAACCCGCAACCCTGGCAGGATGCACAGCACAGGGTCATAACATCGTTGGCTTTAGCCGTGGGCCAGTTGCACAGGGTCTCATATTTATTGTCATTTGATCTCCCTCGTGACCTTCAAAGGACAGTTGCTCCCTGTCCGTCTATGTCCCTGCACTTCTCCTTCCTGGGTGTGTGACTGACCCTGTCTCCTGGCCTGCCTTGTGGCTAAGTGTGTCTGTGTAACCCCTTGTCACCTGTGGAAGCTGGGCGGGGTGTGGGAACCACTTCAGGCAGGGCCTTGAGATGGCGGCGGAGGCCTTCCCCTCTGCCGGGGGGACCCTGGTGGTGGAGACACAGAAGGAGCCCCGGGGGCAATGGCAGGGAAAGTGGAAGAGGGCAGGAAGAGCTTGGGCCCTGTGACTGCACAGCAGACAGAGCTGTCACCAAGCTTGTGCCAAGACACTTCGAGTCTGTTATAGAGGCTGTCACTCTCCTAATGCAGCAGCAGGGAAACTGAGGCACCAGCAGCTGAGTAACTAACTACCTAGGGTCACACAGAAAGTAGGTGGCCAAGGTGCCTGAGATGGCAAGGCTGCCATGCCCTTGGACCTCAGCAGGGTCTGATGGTTGTGGAAGCTGAGAGCCAGGCTGTTGGGACCTGCAGCTGGCCTTGGGGGTCTGCAGAGGGCTGAGAAACAGGCTAGGCTGGGAGGGGAACACCCTTGGGGGCCAAGGCAGGAGGGTTGGTGCTCAAGTAGTTGGGGGAAAGGCCGGAGGCAGATGGAGGGCGTGAGAGATGAGGCAGCTGCTCTGTGGCCAGGCCATATGGAGCCCATGGCTGGCACTTGAGGGAGTCACGCACTTGGTGACCCTGGTGGCCCAGCCCCTTCCGAGGAGGGAGCTTGTGAGCCTGGTAAGTGGCTTGCTAGAAGTCCCAGCCCATGTCTTCCCATGCAGTAGACACCTTGTGCGGTACATGCTCACCCTGAGCCACATCTGGAGCCTGGGGATCCCCAGGGCAACCCATTCCACAGCTGGCTCATGCTGGCACCCTTTGCCATTATTTCAGTCCTCACTTTCAGAGCGATCCTGCCAGCATGTTAAAGACCGTGCTCATTAATTACCAGGCGCTTCATTGAGAGTCAACGGCATAATTGTTGTTCGCGGTGGATAAATACTAATTGAATATTAAGGACATATTTGTGCAGAAGGAGCCTCATCAGGAGCAAGCCATGCCCTTTGTCAGCCAGATGTTTGGCTTGTTAGGGAGACTGAGTCGTGAGTGAGCACCCTGGCATTTGGGCCACACTGCTCAACATCTGAGAAAACAGGTGGGCAGCCCTGGGAGGACCGGCTGCCAGGAAGGGGATGGCATCTCCTGGGACGAGCAGCTGATGAGCATGTGATAAGCTGTAACTTGGGCAAACCAAGGCCCTCAAGTGTAACGAGTCTTTCTCTGTACTGCCAGTTCCCAGGTAATGACACGGAGACTTATTAATTATGAAAGCTTAGCTTTAGCTTAGACTTGTCCCACTAGCTCCTACAACTTAACCCATTTATATTACTCTACATTTTGCCTCGTGGCTTTTTACCTTTCTTTCATTCTGTATGTCTGACTCCCTCCATGTCTTGTTGACATATGATGTGTGCATAGATTCATCTCCTACTTCCTCTTTCTCTGCCCGGAAGTCCCGCCTATACCTCCTGCCCAGCTATTGGCTGGTCAGCTCTTTATTAAACCAATCACAGTAATACATCTTCACATAGTGTACAAATCTCCCCCAACACTCAAGACTCTTGTCTCTTTGGAACCTTCATATGACTGGTTTGATCCTGGCCAGTGCAGCAGGCGAGGGGCCCTGTCCCGCCAGTTTACAGCATGGCACACTCACTGGCACACTCACTTCCCACAGGGCCAGGTGACTGCTCAGTGGCCCTAAGCCAGTCTCCACCTGCTGTTGCCTCATCCTACTGTTCAAGTGGCTCAGGCTTGGCTCCTAGACTCCAGGTCAGCTCAAGAGGGGCAACCATCTTCCCCTGGTTCTCAGGGTCCCTGCCTCTTCCCTCTTCCATTGACCGGGAGTCTAGGAGCTTCCTTGGACACAGCCCCGCAAGGCCGAGGACAGTTAGCAATGCAACCAGAATTCCTGGATTCTGAGCTTAGCTGTGTGCTGAGGAATTGTGGGAAAGTTGCTTGAGCTCTTTATCTCGTATAATAGATGCAGCAATTGCCTCATAAGCAACTTGGTGAGTGCACACACTGGGCTTTTAAATAAATTAAGAAAACCCCCTGTGGTGGCCTAAACGGGAATGGCCCCCATGGACTCACATATTTGGGTGCTTGGTCCCTAGTTAGTTGAACTGTTTGGGAAGGATTAGAAGGTGTGGTCTTGTTGGAGGAAGAATGTCACTAGGGGTGGGATTTGAGGTTTCAAAAGCCCATGCCATTCCCAGTTAGCTCTCCCTGTCTTATAGTTATTGTTTTAAGAAGTGAGTTCCTGGCCCTGAGGGTGTTAGAATGAACTAAGGGGCCACACCTCCTTCATCTGCCTTGTGCTGGTGAGGGCGACCTCACCACAGGTGGCAGGGGCACTGACCCCTCCCCCTTGCCAGCTGCAGCACTCAGGGAAGTGGGCTCAGCACCTCACCTGAGCAGCACAGTAGAGTTGACCCTTTTGACAGGGGTCCTGACGAACTGCCCCTAGAACGTGAGTGTGGGAGATCTGGCCCCGCCCCTCCTCTGTCATATGGTAGTATGGGCGGGGAGAGGGTGAGGGGAGATGCCCCCCCATCCCTTACCACCAGGCAGGTGGGAGAGAGGGCCCAGAAGTCATAAGAGCAGGAGAGCGGTCCCTGCCCCTCACCAGCTGCAGAACTTGGGAGATTGGCCCCTGGACCTTGCCTGGGCAACACAATAGAACTGGCCTTGATGGTCCAGGTGTGGGAGAGCCAACCCTGAGGGCATGAAAGCAGGAGAACTCATTGCTGTAAGGGGTGAACTAGCCCAGGCAATGCTGGAGAGCCCACCCTGGTGGTGAGGACAGGGGAGAGCTGGTGGGCTGACCAGCCCTGCAGCTACCCAGGACCAGAACCAGGGTTATGAGTTGGCCCACCTCAACATCCACCCCATCTATGATCTGTGGGAGCACATGAAGGAACCAGTCCTGTAGACCCAAAGCTGCAGGATCTCCAAGACACAGGACAACAACAGGGTATCCAAGAGGAGCCCCAGTGAGGGCCAGCATCAATGGTGTAGCAGAAACCAGAGTTCTCAAACCAGACCAATGACTCTGCAATGAGCACTTGCAAGTAAAGATATATGAACAAAGGGTGGACTGTGTGACTCACTGTGTCACACTGCAGCTTCCATGATGAGATTTTTCCATTTTTTTTTCTTTTTTCTTTTTTCTCTCTTAAATTTTATTCTATTTGGGGTTTGAAAGGGCAGAGGTGGATACAAAAGGATAGGGAAATGAATGGGATTGAGATGTATGATGTGAAGGACACAAAGAATAAATAAAAAGAAAGCTAAAAAACGATTTTAAAAATCAAAACAAAACAAAACAACATCAACAACAACAACAGACGTGAGCTCCCAGCTTCTGCTCCAGCACCTGCCTGCCTGCTGCCATGCTCCCTGCCATGATGGTCATGGAGGTTTCCCTCTGAAGCTGGAAGCCCCCAGTAAACTCTTTTCTATACGTTGAGTTGGTCATGGTGTCCCATCACAGCTCGCCTCTCCTCCCCACTGAAGGATGGATGAGTACGAGGTACATAGCTTGGTGGCTGCCCTCTTACCTAGAGATCTTTGTGTAGCGATGGTATGTGGCAGCACTGTCTATGGGGTTGCTACAAAACACCTTAGTGAATACCGTAGGCAGAGTTTTCCTATCCCGACTACCTGCTCCCAAATAACCGACACAGAGGCTTAATACTTATAAATGCTCGGCCAATAGCTCAGGCTTATTACTAACTAGCTCTTACATTTTAAGTTAACCCATATTCCTTATTTACATCCTGCCACGTGGTGGTTCCTTTATTAGCATGGCACATTCATCTCCTGCTCCCTCTGCCTCTGGCTGGCAACTCCTCTGACTCTGTCCTTCTTCTTCCAGAGTCCTTGTGTGTGGCTGTCCCGCCTATACTTCCTGCCTGGCTACCAGCCTGTCAGCTTTTTATTAACCAATGAGAGTAATGCATATTCATAGTGTACAGAAGGATTATTCCACAGCAGAATACCCCATGCTTGCTAGTCATATTCTGTAGTTTTCTGTATGATTTTGATGCGGCCCATGTGTTGCTGGCTGCCTTCTCTAGAAGATTACCTTGAGAGGTGTGTATGATGGTACATGCCTATAATCCCAGCACAGTGGAGGCAGAGGCAGGAAGATGGCCAGTTTGGGCAGCATAAGATCTTTTCTTAAAAAACAAACAAAACCCAAACAAACCACACTGATAAATGGACAAGAGGACCCTTGTCACAGCATTAAGAACAGTGGAGGGTCTGCTGAACTTGTTGAGCTGGGGGTTGTGGCTCGGTTGGTAGAGTACCTGCCTAGCATGCATGAAGCCTGGGCTTCAATGCCCAGAACCACATAGATGAGGCATGGTGGTACATGTTTATAATCCCAACATTCGGGAGGTAGAGCCTGGAATATCAGAACTTCAAGATCATATTCAGGTATAGAGCAGGTCTGAGGCTAGCCTGAACTACATGAAACCGTGTCTTTAAAAAAAAAAAAAAAAAAAAAAAAAAAAAAAAGCACCCTCTCCCACACCAAATTCAAGGAGTGGCCAAGGGCCCTAACTCCACCCTTCCAGCCCCTTCATTGATTGCCTCCCAGGAGCAGACAAAGAAAAGGTCCTGCTGAGTGTCCACGTGCCATTGGGCTCCTTCTGGGCAAGGTAGGGCTGTTTCCCAGTTCTTGTGTTGAGGACCACAGAGCCACAGGAGGCCATACTGTTCCATCCTCCAGGCTTAGGAGGGACCACAGGGAGTCACTTGTGTGGCCCCTGCATGGCCTGGGTCCCCCAGATCCTATGGGTGAGGGAGACTCCTGTGTAGATGCCTAGTCCCTCAGCCCAGCAGCTAGGCAGGGGACTCATGGCTCAGAGTGCTAACTAGATAGAACATGGCCCCGGTGCAGGGCCCTCTGGAAGAGCCCCAGCCCCCTGTCCATCCTTTCTCTTCCTGGTACCGCCAGGGTCTGTCTGGGTAATTCCCTCCAGGAGCTCTCACCACAGAGACCCCAGGGACATCACCAGCAGTCCTTTCTGAATGTGTGAGGACCTCATCTGATAGGGGAGGCTTGTGAAAGCAATACAGACCCCATCTTAGGGGAGGACCACCATCTTATACCACCTGCTGTACTCAGTTCCAGGAAGGACCTCAGGAATGTGCCATGACAACTCAAACAGATACAGGGCAGGATGCTCCTGCAGACATCCTGTCTGCAGTTTAGGCCCTTGAAGATATCTAGATAATCCTGCTGAGCAGTCCAGATAATCCCACTGAGCAAGTTGTGGTTCCCCACCAAAAGTCCAACCCAATAGTTTCAAATGTGGTTTTACACCCAAAGTCTAGACCAATAGTTTCAAAAAATCACCTTGCCCCATATCCCTTCTACCCAATCCCAAGTTGCCAAAGCATGTAATTCCCAGCTTGCAGTTTTTCCCTATAAAAACTCTACCCCTGGGCACGCTGCCACATTTACCTCCATCTGCCTGGCGGTGGCCCAGGTTGAACCTGACAATCAAAGGACCCTTATGTGCTTGCATTGGAAACCAGCTCCTTGGTGATCTCTGGGGGTTTGAAGAAACGGGTACAATAGGCTCAGCTCTGGCTCAGAGGCAGCTGTGTCCACCACTTTGTGGCTGGGATACTAGGGTCTCAAACAGCTATAGCAACACGAGGAAAACTGAGGGAAACTGAGGCTTGGTCCAGTGATCTGGGGTTGGATGGGGTGAGTAATGAGTGTTGACCTTCCAGGATGGGATGCCCCAGAGGTGAGGGCCAGGAGCTCCCCTCACAGGCAGGCAGGGAGCAGTGCAGAATCCAGGGGACCCATAGCTAGTACCACCCCAGGGGCTGTGCTCTGGCTGAGTGGTCTGTGGGTGTCACAAAAATGAACCCTTGTAGGCACTTCAGTGGGGCTCAAGCCCTGGCCACCCGGACATGTGCTGGCCAAGGTGTGGAGACCCCAGGCACGTCAAGGTGACCTCTTATATGGCGGCAGCGCACAGCCTCAGGAAGCCACCCGCCCCAAGGTGACAGACAGAACTATTTGTGTGGAAGAAGGCAGCCTTGTCACCTCCACTGGAGCTGCCTTCTGCTTCCCTGCTGGGGCTCCTCCTTGTGGCTGCTGCAGCCTATATTAGGAGTCAGGCAGATGGAAGTGGCAGGACCCTCCCCCAAGCTCAGGTGCTGGGCATGTGCCACCCCCTCCCAGCCTGCAGGAATCTGGCCCACCACCCTTCCGGAGCTCCCTTCCAGCAGCAGCCTGGCTCCAAGGAACCAGCTGGGCCGGGGGGTGTCCACAGAGAAAGGGGTACTTGGGTGTGAGGCAGTGGAGGAAGAGAGGGAGGAAGGGGCAGAGTGAGCAAAGCCCAGAGACTTGGGGACTTTGGAGTTGGAAGCGGAGGTAAGAGATGAGAGCAATGTGCGGAGCAGAGGGAAGGAGGCCGAGGTCTCAGAGCCCTTGCCTCAGCAGGTGGAGTCCATTATGAAGAGGAGCCTCCGCTGGTGTCCATCGGCCCTGTGTGAAGAAAGCCACCCTTCTCCACACGACACAACTCCCTGCCAGGCCTTGAGGCTTTGGGGAGGGGCTGTGGCCTGCCCATTCATTGCCTCTCCTTGGAGCTGAGTGCTGGGCAGGCCTGGCCTGATCCCGGTGGAGAATGGATGTGGAAGCTGGGCTGCCTCAGGCTTGAGTGGGTGCGGGACTAACTTAAGTCACCCTCAGTTAAGACCTCCCAGCTGGAGGCACCACACTGACCCATCTGAGCAGAGCGCCCAGGAGACCTGATGGTTCCAACTTCATCCCCCTGCCTGGCTCCTGCCTCGGGGTCTCATTGCCTCCTCTGGCTGCCTTTCCTTTGAAACCCTGCCAGGGTGGACTCCATGTCCTGGGTGCTCCAGCTGCCTCCTGCCTCAGTTCCGGGTGGTGTTCCCTGACTTGGGTACTCAGAAGATGCCAGAGACTGAAGCACAATTTGCATTTTAATAAAGAAAGTTGGATTTCAGTCATTTGCATTTAAATAAGGTGCGGCTTCCTTCCCTGCGGTTGGCACCTTTGGGAGAAGGTTCCCAGGCCTCCCCAGTGAAGCTGGGTGCAGCTCCTCACCCAGCCAGCTCCAGGGAAGGGGAAAGCTGGCAGCAGCACCCTACATCTCTCTACAGAGATGTCACCCAAGTACACACATGCACAGACCCACACACTCATGAATGTACCTACAACATGCATGTACCTACACTCAATGCACATGAGCTCCTGTGCATGTATACACACTTGTGCACTCACAAACGTGCACTGGACATGCAGGCACAAATACACCCACCTGCATATTTATGTGGATATTCATACAAAGGCACAAGAAGTAAACGTGTGGGCTCCACGATGACAAGATACCGAGTGCTCGATGCAGGTGAGCAGGTGACAACAGCAATGGCATCCTTCCCTGAGGCATGTGTGGTCCCGCATCCTTCCCTGAGGCAAGTGTGGTCCCGCATCCTTCCCTGAGGCACATGTGGTCCTGCATCCTTCCCTGAGGCATGTGTGGTCCTGCATCCTTCCCTGAGGCAAGTGTGGTCCTGCATCCTTCCTTGAGGCAAGTGTGGTCCCGCATCCTTCCCTGAGGCATGTGTGGTCCTGCATCCTTCCCTGAGGCATGTGTGGTCCCGCATCCTTCCCTGAGGCAAGTGTGGTCCCGCATCCTTCCCTGAGGCATGTGTGGTCCTGCATCCTTCCCTGAGGCACATGTGGTCCTGCATCCTTCCCTGAGGCA
>CABHPR010107600.1:0-21259 GCA_902168415.1 Peromyscus melanophrys
GGGGTGGCAGTAGGTGGTGGGAGCAGGAGAAGAGGAGGGAGGAGGAACAGGGGTTGGTATGTAAAAGGAAAGAAAATTATTTTTTTAATAAAATTATATAAAAAGATACTAGCTTTACTAGTGACATGTTTTATGCAACACATACTCATCTATATCTATTTATCTGTTGATATTTATGCTTTAAAAATGTCTCTTTTCTGAGCATTTTCAACACAAAGAAAAATATAAATATTTGAGGATAACTATATTCTTAATTTAGTTTGAACATTGTATAACATATATATGTATTAAAGTATCACTGGTACTAACTGATGTGTAGAATTTTTATGATTTTGTGATTCAGTTAAAATTAATTTAAAAATATTCTTTCAGGGCTAGTGAGATGGCTCAGCAGGTTAAAATATTTGCTGCTAAGCTTGATGGCCTGAGTTCAAACCCTGAGACCCACATTGTGGAAGGGGAAACTAGTTGCTTCCACAAGTTGTTCTTTGACTTCTACAACGTGCTGTGTCACATGTGCATGCATGTGCACATGTGTGCACAGGCACACACACACGTAATTAAACATTCTCTTCTTTCATATTCCTGACACACCTGGGAAGATTAGACCTGTATTAACTACTTTGCTTGCCGATGTGACAGAAAACCTGACATGTTTAACTTGAAGGGGTGAAGATAAACTTTGGCTTATTAATTTAGGGAGCTCAGTCCATCATGGCCTGCTCCTTTGCTCCTGGGTCTGCAGTAAGGCGGAGCACAGTGGTGGTGACAACATTTGTGGAAGCCAGCGTTCTGGTTCAATGATTTAGCTCCGGTTGTCAGGCTTGACACTGAGAGCCCTTACCCACTGAGCAATTTCTTTGACCCATAATCATACATTTATTAATTTTTCTCTTTAATCTGGGTTTTAAAACTTAGTAATCATGTTGCCTATAATGGAGGGAAGGGACAGGAAAGGATCAGGGACGGAAAAGACTTCTCTAAAGCCAATGTACCTTTTCATTCTTTGTGTTCTAACCATGTATTAGATATAACACAAAGCTGATATCATGGTTAATCCAAAAACAAAGTCTAAAATGTCCTAGACAAGTGAACTACACTAGCTGTGTCAGGAGGGGCAGCAGCACAGGGAGGGTTCACTTCAATTGACTTTAAACCACAGCATTCTGACTGTAGAGTCTAAGGATAAAATGGGAAACCACAGTGACTTCTAAACGATTCAATAGTTTTTTTTAATCTCTGGAAATGTTAATATTGGCAGTTTGAGACTATATATATATGATTTATGTTAATGTTTTCATGAACTAAGATATTTTCAGAAAAATGAAAAGGAGTTAATAAAATACAGAGGCCAAGGCAGTAGAAACACTGGGCTCTTTGTTTGAATTGGTGAAAATATCAGCATGAGCTTAGGAATAATATTTACTTTTAAAAAATACATATTTTCTCACTTATTTCACTAAAAACCTCGAAGCAATGAATACCAAAAAACAATGAATACTCTTGCTAACCAGGCTGTGGTTTAAAAGAAATATATTACCCATTAAAAGTGTCCAAGACTCCTTGGGAAACTGCTGATTTCAAGTCTGGAAGAAGAAAATGTACAAGATTAATTTGGAACATGTTGTTACTGAATGTGGTGAAATTATTAAAAGAAATTGAGTGACATTTAAAAAATAGCAGTAAACTTGATGGCATCTACTTGGCCAAAGTTGAGAGAACTCAGGTGTGGAAAAGGCAAAAAAAATTACAAAGAATCAAATATGTTTAATAAAAAGACTTTCAAATTAATGGACTTATAATGATACTTTGAAGTAAAGGTTCTTATCCATTTGATATTTTGCCATAGCAACAAAAAGTAACATATACACTTATCTTCTGATTAAAGCAGACAAATTATAAAACTCTATTTTCTAGATAATTATAGAAAACTGAACATTGAACTGTCAAAGTCCTCTTACCTTACTGAGGCATGAGGTGATTTCCCAAGTCTCCACTCAATGATTTTTATATTCCCTTCTAACTACACAAGTCAGATGAACATAGACTAGATACAAATATACAGCTACCATGACAATGGGAAATTTAAAAATATGTTATTTATACTCTTCTTATTTCTTACTAGAGTTTAATATGCAGCCCATTTATCTCCAGACAACATATCAGGACTGTTAAAATGACAGGATGTAACTGTTCTGGGACTGGTTAATAAGGGCAAGGCACTCTAAGAAATTCTGGCTACTCTGAATAATTTGTTTAAAATTGTCCAGTACTGGACAGGTGAGATGTCTCAGTAGGTAAAGTCATTTGTCACCAAATTCAACTACCTGAATTAGATTCCTGGGATCAAGAGGGTTGAAAAGAACCAGCTCAATCAAGCTGTCCCATAACTTCCATGTATACACACACACACACACACACACACACACACACACACACACACACACACTCCACACTGAATTAAAAGCAGTTTAAAAAAGTTAAAATTGTCCAGTCTCAGTTTTTTCAACTAAAAAAAAAGAGTAGAACTTTATTTCTATGCTTCATGATAAGAGCCCTAAAACTGAGTAGAAAGTAAGAGGTAAAATACTGAGGGAGTAGAAGAGTGAATGGGAGTAGTAATCAGGAGAAGAGGGGTGGGGGGAGAAAGGGGAAGAGGGGGGACCGTAGTACAGACAGAAGAGGTCAAGAAGGAAGGATAAAGGAAAGGGGGAAGAGCTCTGGGAGGGAGAGAAGGGGTCAGGGGAGAAGCAGGAGGATAAGAAGGAGGAGAGGAGGGTGAGGGGGAAGGATGGGAAGCAACAGGGAAGCCTGGGAAGGGATTTCCATATCCAGGCTAAGAAGACTGGTCTTAGTCAACATTATACTTGTGAACAACAGATTGGGCTTCTTTAGCAGATATAGAATTTACCGTAAGTGAGTATGGCATTCATTTGGAGGCATGTGCTAGATTTTCAGTTCGCTTTGTATGTCCAACATCAAGCCAAGCAGAAACGGTCTTAGGTCAATACCAAGATCACCACTTGGCTCAGATCCTGTGTGTGATATTTATGATGCTAGGGCATCATAGAGTTTTCATCCTCAGCTTTCAAATCAGCATATCCCAAGACAGTATTTTACTGGAAATGCACAACACTAATGCCTGTGGCCTGGCTTCAGGAACATCCAGGAGTCTGCTTTCATTTATGGGACAAGGTCTTTACTTCCCTTGATAACCATGAGGTGGGAAATTTCTCATGCATGAAGATTCAAGGATGGCACTGGAAAAGAATCATGAGTGTTTATTACAATGTAAGAGTAATAGATGGTACTTGGTGATATGTTACTTTGTGGCAAAAGTATGTAACTATTAACATAGTCATAAAAATCTAGGGTTAGCTATAATAGCATAATGTGTCTCAGTTCCCATAATTCCAGGAATATCTTATGGTGCTGGAAAGAGATGGAGGCCAACAATCATTTTCCTTTTTTCTACATGGAAACCAAAGTAATCAAAGAATCCTTTGTCTCAAAAGTAGCTTTTACAAAAGCAAGTGCTATGTCTCAAATTAGGAAGTGCGAGTGTCAGGCTTTTGGTGCTGGCTAAACGTTTAGTTTCTTGTCTCTAGAGAGGCACAGGAAGCACACTTCCTTATCAGCCTGATCAGAGATAGTTCTTTTAGCAAACCCACGGGCTGGAAGCAAATGTTGCTTTGCCCCACTATGCAAGGAGCCCGTTTGTACTGTGGTTGAATGGTTTGCAGCAGCACAGCTGGGCCTTGCAGATCTCTCTTCCTTGATATTCCACAGCCTGCAGTTCATTTTTGCCCCACCAATAGGGGACACGTAGAAGGAAAATTAACATAGCAAAATTTGAGGAGTGATACACAGTGAGCCTCTTTTTGTTGTGTATCACTAATTCAGTCATTGTTTTCCTCCTGCTCAGAACAGTTTCTCTGCCCCACTAAAACTCTGCTTCTTTCAAGATAATTTACAATCATGGAAACCACACAGATCGCTGAGGTCAGGGAGCCACAGAGAGACCACATCCTTTGTTTTCATTTCTCAGCTCCAAGTATCTTAAGCTGCTTATCCTGCCTGGTTCCAAGATGTGCACATCAGCCCCGAGGCCAAGTTGTGTAAGAATGTCTCCTTTGGCACCATGTCTAGTCTGTCAATAAAAATGACTTAACTGTCTTCTGATAAACCAAGTCACCCTAAAGAGCTCTCTAGAAACCATGACTGTCTCTGGGCTGGCAGAGAAAAACTTGAGAATGTGGTGTGCTTTGATAATTACCTGAAGCTGTGCCTGCCGATGTGGAGAGAGAGAGAGAGAGAGAGAGAGAGAGAGAGAGAGAGAGAGAGAGAGAGAGAGAGAGAGAGAGAGAGAGAGCATTAATGCATAGATACTTCAAAATTGTGATCTGAAAGCTATTGAATAACTTCAAGTTGGATCAAAGAGAGTGCTTAAAATGTAGGAAGGATTTATTGTTCACTAGAGTCAAGCCAAGCCTTAAGGAAGAAAGGTTTTCTATTCAATCTCTGAGTTTTGGTTTTTACACAGCTGGGGTAATTAGGTATGGTCCAGGGAAATTTATTTCTTGGAATAGAAAAGGCAGTACAGAGCACTGAATGCAGTCTCCTCTGGGCTTGGAACTCCTCGTTAAAGGGATCTTTATTTTTACCAAGATGTTTAGCCTATCTGCTGAGGGTAGGAGACTGGGAATGGACTTGTACAGAAAGATCAAACTAGAAATTCTGTATGTATTTGGAACATTTTCTTTTTTTCTTATTTTAAAGGCAAAAATTACAACTAAGGTGATATATTTATGGCATACAATGTGATGTTTTGACATATATATGTATTATGAAATATTAAATCAAGGGATTAACAAATTTCTTACCTCCTCCTCACCTCCTACATTTCTCATTTTTATGTGATGAGAAAATTATGATCTTCTAGAAATATTCAAACACAAACTCCATTAATATTAACAATAATCATCATGTTATATAATAGACTTCCAGAAAGTATCCCTCCTGTGTAGCAGTGTCGTCAGGCTTCCTGACTGCTGCTGCCCCTAGCCCACAGCATCCATAACTACCATTCTTCTCTCTGCTTCTGTGAGTTCAGCATTTTAAAATTCCACATTAGACTGAGATCACACTGCATGCTTTTTTTTCTGTAACTATCTTGTTTCTCTTAGCATGGTGTCATCCAGGCTGCGGGGAATAGTTTATATACAGGAACAAAGCACACAGAGAAGCAGTAGAAGGACAATACGTTTGGGGCCTTCCATGACCATATCTACGATAAGTACACAAACTATCCTTCTTTACTTTCTCCTGCTGTGTTAAACATGATGGCCAAACACAACTTGGTGAGAAAAGGGTTTCTTTCATCTTAATAGCTGGCAGTCCATCAGGAAGTAGAACCAGGGCAGCAGCTCAAGGCAAGAACCTGGAGGCAAGAACTGAAGCAGAGGCCCTTGAAGAATGCCGCTTGTCGGCTTGATCTGGGCATTCTCATCCTGCTTCCTTATACTGAGGACCACCTGCCTAGGGCTGGCACTGTCTCCAGTGGGCTGGGCCCTCCTACACCATTCATTGATAAAGAAAATGCTGCACAGACTTGTCTGCATGCCAGTCTGATGGAGGGGTCTTCTCAAATGAAGTTCCTTCTTCTTTGATGACTTTTGCTCATGTCACATTGACAAAAAACTAACCAGCACGTAGACTGTCTGACGGTTGGCACATTCCTATTTATTAACTGCATCTTTGCCATCTTTTAGGAAGGTACGGCAACTATTAACAATGGAAACAGATTTCTTGATCCAGCGGAGGGGTATTACAGCCATTCTCACTTCGAGATCCATAGGTTCAGATGCCAATCTAGAACAGAAGCACACAGCCAGAGGTTCTCACCTGTGGGTTGCAACCCCTTGAGGTTGAATGACCCTTTCACAGGGGCCACCAAAGACCATCTGAAAACACAGGTATTTATATAACAAATCATAACAGTAGCAAAATTACAGTTATGAAGTAATAGCAATGGAAGTAATTTTATGCTTGGGGGGGTCACCATAACATGAGAAACTGCATTAAAGGGTACAGCATTAGGGAGGTTGAGAGCCACTGTTCTACATGATACCAGTACCAGAAGAACTAGACCATTAGAATATGTTTAATAAACAGCCAGCTACAGGCCTTGCTTTTCATCATAAGGGAATCAACAGTGGTGCATAAAAGTTCTCACTGATTTCTATTCTAAGGCGTTGTGAGTGTCAAGAGCCTTCGAGTCGCTTTAATCCCACACACAGTTCTATCCAGATGCCTCACAGGTAAAAAGGGCCTTTGTAACAATAGTCCTGCATCTGCCTTTCCCTTGGCTCACTTAGTATTGCTAACAAGGTAAAAAAATGAGAGATTCTACTCTCAAACTATACTTCCTTCTTCCTTTGAAAAACTGAAAGATGGAAAAGCAATGACTTACGTGGCTTCCACTCAGTGATGGATCAGAAGACTGAGAAAAGACTGCTATGGTGAACCAGTATGGGCTGTCTAGGTCACTGCAGACTCGTTGCCTCCTTTACTTACTGGAACTAGAGCCTGGGGAACAGACCCACACCTCTCCCTCACACTAGCATGCTGTTGTTACTTTCTTTACTTTTTATGTGTGGTGAGCATTTCTCCACTGTGCAGGTTTCGGTCAGTAGTGGGGTAATAAAAGCTGTGATGGAGCAACATAATTACGATTTCAAGAAGAGCAGCAGTGACTTTTCTAGAGAAATACCCATAATTCCACATATTGACCAGGGATGGTCTTGTGGTTCACTCACATTTCTGTATGGACTTTGGAGGCATTTGGTTTGAAACTGAGTAAGGGTTTACACTGTTGATTGTATTTTATCCTCAAATGCCCAGAGCTTCTTAGAATTTCTACAATCAGATATGTTGTCAGCAAGTATAAAATATCGTTGTAGGCAGGGTACTCAGTTTTTGAAAAGGTTTTGAGTTTCTTCTTGTCCCTTGTATCCCAATCACAGAACTGTACACTGTTTTAATTAACTTGAGTTCTCTAAATCCAAATAACCCAAGCCCTAAACAGTGGAATTTTTGACTGGTACTTAAAAGGTAAACTCATATTTCACTAACTCAGCTACTTTGTGTCTGTGCTATTAGCGTCTGCCTTGGGTACCACATTTAAAGGGGCAAGAAAATATACTTTGCCAGAGGTCCACTGCTGTATTCACCAAGGTTTGGATTCAATGTCGGGGAAACTGATTTGGTCAAAGTGATATCTCCCTCCTCAGGTTCTCTGACAATTTCTTAAAGGTTCAATTTCTCTTGCTAAAATGCATGTGTGTTACAAGAGCTTTTTCTTGTCTTATGTGTGGTGTCAGGAAGGTATAATTTTTTAGTGTCTTACAGTAACTACAGCACGTCAATTGTGAGTTTACAGCCTGGAATACAGGTAATAGCCACAAAGTTATTCCCATGAAGGAGAGCTTTCCACCTTTGTACAAAAAGTGGGTTAGGTTGCCTAGCCTTTGTGGGGAGAGCCTGTTTATTGGCCGAGGGGGCAATAGCTGAGAAACACATCGTTCTACATTGCAAGGTAATGCTCTATAGCTCGGCATCTTACAACAAGGGCCACATGTGGTTGCTACTGAACATGGAGTTCTCTGATGATCTGACCTCCTGGGAAAGGTTTCTGAACATAGTGCCTAAGCATGAATTCAAGATCAAAAGTGTAATGAATCTGAGATGCTTCTGACTGTGCTGGACCATGTTGCATCCCCAATTTCATCACAGCCTTGATTCCAAACTCACAACAAGCAGTTCACACTGCTTGTGCCACACCCTCTGCCCAATGCAGTTCACACTGCTGGAACACTGAGGCTACTGTGCTCTATGAACTACCGAGATTTCACTGAGCTATCATCTTCTATCCTTAGAGAAACATGATAGTTTAATTATGGAGAATAACGTGTTGTAGTCCTCTCTGACTGTCATTACTCAGTAAGTAAGTGTCAGATTAGCATATTGTTGCATTCAATCATGTGAGAATATTTACTTTTAAAAATTGCTGTTTGAATTGCAGATATGAGCTTCATAAAATAAGGAATAAAAAAATTTGGCTGGTATTAGGACAGAAATTCCAACAATGTTTTAGGCTAGGCTCTCTAGGAGATAGATCTATATATGGGGATGTATATTAGAATTTAATAAATTAGCTTAAAACAGCAGAATTGCACCAGAGAGCTGAGAACACCATAGTTACTTGGTCCTTGAAGTGTTTGGCCTCAGTGATCAAAACAGTTCCATGATAACTGTTTCTCCTCACAAGGTGACGATTGGTAGATATTCAGTCCATAAGTCCAGCTATCTCAGTAGTCCCAGTCTTGTGCTGAATTTGTAAGGTGCTTAGAGAGCTGCTGGGTCCTAGTCCACCTCATAAGTTTGGAGACTCTGGTTCTGGGGACAGTGAGGGAATCAGCAGCAGCAACAGCAACAGGACAGATCAACTCTGTAGCAAGAGAAAATGGCCAAGCAAGCAAAAGGCAAGATGCGCTTTCTCTGACACACTCGTTTTTATGAGGGCTACTACCTGAAGATACCACCACTACTGGGGCAAGTCCTTTTACTTCAATCAAGGCCATCAGGACAGGTCTTCAGGCGAGGCTCCTGCTCAGGTGATCCCAATCAAATCAAGCTGACATTAGAACCAACCGTAACAAACAATTTCTGAAATGCCCTTACACATACTTTTCCCACTTAGCAGCACATATTTACATAAAGTGGCTTCTCAATAATGACAGTTATAAAATCAGAATGTTAATCAACTAAAAATTGTGAAGCCACTGTGCAGTTTACAGTATCAAATCTTTGTCCCAGATTTAATTATTTGTATAAAAATAAATGAACACATCCATCTCATTAGTATGCTAATAAGTTTTTATTTTCATCAAATGACAAAATTATACATATATAATTATATAAACCTGTATATGCATATATCTATCTATCTATATCTATCTATCTATCTATCTATCTATCTATCTATCTATCTATCTACATATATATACCAGAGAATAGCTTTGAAGTAACTTTCTTAATGCTTGGTATTTTATAGAGCTATATCCTAGCTTGGTATAAAAAAATTCCTTAGTTGAAAAGATGTAAACTGGCTGTTTAGAGCCCATTCCCTATGATGCAATGCCTTACTCAACCATGATGCAGTGTGGAGGGGCTTGGTCAGGCCCCAAGTTGGTATGCCAGCCTGTGTTGACTACTCAAGATAAGCTTTACCACCTATGAGGAGGGGATGGGGATGGGATGTGGGGGGAGGAGGGTGCAGTGAGAGAAGGGGAGGAAGGAGGAACAGGGATTGGTATGTAAAATGAAAAAAAAATAAAGAAAAAAAGAAAAGAGGTCATAAATGGTAAAAGTTTAAGAAGCCTTGCTCTGAAGGCTGGAAGTATCTTTAGCAGGTAAAAGTCTTCTCAGATACTGCATAACAACGCTGGTGGGACACGTCCTCAGAGGGTGCTGCTAACAGAGACATGAAAGTGTATGCTTCAGTGGAAAAGAGTTCTGAAAACCCTATATTGCTTCAAGAAATGGATAGGACAGTTAGTGTACGAAAGCAAAGTGCTTGGAGTCTTCCACGGATGGTGCTGCCAGGGTGGCATCCAGCTATGTGCCAGCGAATACCCCTCTCTGTACACTCTCACCTGCCTGCCACTGCTCCACCCCCTGCAGGATCTGTGTGTCATCAGGCAACTCCTGGAGAAGTACATTCCATGGTACCTTCTGTAGGGTGAAAACATTGCACACTGAAGTATGTGGACTTGGCAGTAGCTCAGTCTAACATGCAGCTTTAAAATGTAAAGAGTACATTTTATGATTGAATTAACTGCAAATAACACCTCCCGGCCATTGAGAAACCACTTCTCCCTTCTCACCATAAATCTGGGTTTTGATTCTCCAGTGTTAGTGATAGTTTCTGGGTTCAGAAGTAGTTTTTACATGTGCCTTAGAGATGCATGTGTGCATGAGGCCGTGTGTGTCTGTGCCAGAATGTTCTTGTGTGTTTAGCAACCTACTTTCATTTTCATAGACGCCATCCATGGCTGGGACTATATGACAAAGTTAGCTGAATCTGTGGGGTGCTCTAAAGCTAGAATTAGGATGCGGTCAGGGGGTGTCCAGAAAGCTAGAAGTGAAATCAGGCCAGGGCTTTCTGGGGACACTTGTTCAGCTTCTGGTCATCTGTGCCAGTACTAGTGAGAGCCGTTCATCCTTCCTGTGTGCTTCTTCGAGTGCAGATCTGAGCCAAATCCACGGGAAGTTTTCTTCTGAATTGTACAAGTGCTTCTTTGAGAGTTGTTAAAATAGCTGGAACAGTCCAAATCCTAAGCCTGAGTCTGGAGCAGAAAAGAGCTTTCTGGAACAGTGCGTTCAGAGATGGTTTTAATTATGAGACCGACCACCTGCATCTGCTATGCTGTTGTGGGGAAGAAGCTGAGAAAAACTGAGGTTAAGGGCAGAGGGCCCAGGAGAGCAGGATAGTGGAGGGATAGATTGCATGATATCACTACTCTTTATAACCTATAGGCAAACAAGCCCTTAAGGTCTATCAGAATGTCTGTGTATGAGTGTTGTGTACGTGTTTGTATGTGAGTGCATGTATCTGTGTGGATGCCTATGCATGAGTATGTGATGGAAACCGTGTTTGTGGTTGGGAGTTTAACATGGGAAGTTAAAAGCTGCCCAGTTGTAAAAAGCTTTTTGTAGTCAAACAGGAATATTGGAATATAAATTTTATATTAGCTAATATTGGAGGACTATTGTTATATTTCTTAGTGGGACATTATTTTGAACATGTTGAAAGAGTATTTTTAAAAATAATCTTTAAATTTTTTTAAGTGCTTTTCTTTTAAAAAGTGATTTCCTTCATAAATTGTTGATGTCTTTAGGGGTAGGTTTCATATGTGTACTATGTCTTAAAGTGCTTGAGCAACAACACCACAACAAAACACTAATCAAAACCAAAGTTAATAGAGAAAGGGGATTGTGGTGGTTTGAAAGAAAATGGCTTCCAAAGGGAGTGGCACTATTAGGAGGTATGGCTTTGTTGGAGTAGGTATGGCCTTGTTGGAGGAAGAGTGTCACTGTGAGGGTGGGCTTTGAGGTCTCTTTTCTAAGCTTCACTCTGTTTTATAGTCAGTCAACTTCTTGCTGCCTTCTGGTCAAGATGTAGCCAGTACCACATCTGTCTGCACACTGCCATGCTTCCCAGTCATGATGATAATGGGCTGAACCTCTGAAACTGTAAGCCACCACCTCAATTTAATGTTTTCTTTGTAAGCATTGCCGTGGTCATGGTGTCTCTTCACAGCAATAAAAAAAAAAAAAAAAAAAAAAAAAAAAAAAAACAACTAACTGAGACAGGGGTTTAATAACTGTTAGTTATTTGAAAACACAAACCTGAATTAATAGTGAAAACTTTAATAAATTAAGTTTTAGTTTGAACAAGAGAAAGATCACAGTAAGGAATGCAGCTGGCGAAGGGGTTGCCAGGGTGTCTTAAGGATAAAGGTTGGTGTGTGTGTGTGTGTCTGGGCAACTTCCCCCTCACAAAGCCAGTTCAGAAGTGGCAAATGTCTGAATGATGGATGAAGCAATTCCATCTTGCTCTGAATCTCAACATTTGAGTGGTAGTGGAGAGGCCCTTCCATATGTCCTCCCCATCTTCCTTAACTGTGAGGGTTGTAGGTGAAGTTTCAAGGTTTTCCCCACTTTATACTAAGTCAGCATGTGCCTGAACCCAGAAAGAACATTTTTTTTCCCCACTGTACGGATTCCATGGGTCTGAATATTAGCCTGCAAAAACTTTCCCCTGGTTTTTCTTCTTGTGCCCTTCTGGAAGCATTTAGCAGGTAACATTGATGATGTCTGTTGATAGTAATTATTCTTAGGCTGTTGTGCTAACACTGTTTTTGAGACAGGGTCACACTATATTGCTTATTCTATCTTCAGACTCCGGGATCCAAATGACCCTCTTTATTCAATCCTTCCTGCCTGGCATAAAACCTATTATCTGAATTAGGACTCAAAATATAATGCTTTATTTTTTTTACCTGAAAAAAAATATTGGAAGATAGATTTTAGCTGAATATAGTTTCAATCTCTCAGTCATGCTGCAGTTGTTTCAGACCTCTATATTCATTCCCTCCATAAATATTTACTGAGCAACTATTGAGTGTTTTTGAAAATGAAAGGGGAAATGGCAAGGGACATATACGTTGCTTCCTTCGAACTACTTAATGTCTTCTAAATGACTAAGCGACATTGCTAACAAATGCCAGGAATAATTCATATCATTCATTTCTGACCCCTCACTTGACCTTCATGTTTTGCTTGATTTAATCGCATAGTTTCTAAAATTGGAAATATTTTTACTGACTCTGATTCTTCCATCCACTTCCAGCTATTTACATGGCAGAGTGCCAGAGCAAAAGTCTCCCAAGATGGGCTATTGCTGTTGTTTGATGGAACCTGGTGGAAGTGGATGGGGTAGAGAAGACCAAGAAAGCTGGTCTTTAGATCTGTTTAAAAGTTGTGGCAGTTATGGGATTAGTTTTCCTGTCCCTCTTAGACAAGCGCCCCTGGCTTTGCAGTCCTTCATTAAAAATGTAAGTACAGAGATCATTTGAAAAACTCTTGCTTTTCTTTGTCATTACTTGTTTTAAGAAAGCATAAATTTTCCTCGAATGAAAACTCCTATCAATTTCTTTTAGAGGAGAAAGCATGCTGCATTTTAAAACTAGAATCCATTTTTGAAGTTGTACTACATTTTAACAATATTTTTATTATTTGTTTATTATTTTATTTCAAAAAATAAATGTTTTTTTATAACCTCATGCACATATATGATGCATTGCAATTGCTCTGACTCCATAGCCTATCTTATTCCAGTCTGTCTGGGCTAGATCTTATGGATTCTCTATACAAGCTAAAGTCACCCGAAAGGAAGAAACCTCAATTGAGCAAACATCTCCATAAGATTGACCAGGCCTATAGGGCATTCTATTAATTAGTAATTGATGTGTGAAGACCCAGCCTATTGTAGGTGGGGCCACCCCTGGGCTGGTGGTCTTGGGTTTTTATAAGAAAGCAGGCTGTGCAAACCTTGAGGAGCAAGCCAGTAAGCAGAATTATTCTATAGCTTTTGTAACAGCTTCTGCCTCCAGCTTCCTGTCCAGTTTGAGTTCCTTCACTGGCTTCCCTCAGCGAATTGTGATTCAAGATATATAAGCCAAACAAACCCTTTTCTCCCCAAGCTGCTTTTGGTAATGATGTTTCATTACAGCAATAGTAACCCTAGCTAAGACACTGACCAACTCCTGTCAACTCCCCTCCTCTCCACGACTCCCTTTCTTTTTGTTTAATTTTGTGATTCACTGAATTTAACTAGAGATATCTGTGCAACCATGGATTTGGAACTATTTGTTGGAGGTTAGCCACCTGAGTCCAGTCTAGTTCCTACAACTCATGGTAGAAGGAGAGAGCTGACATATGTTGTCTTCTGACCTTCATGGGCATGCCATGCCATGTATGTGGCCACACACACACACACACACACACACACACAAAATGTTATTGTAATTGTCTTTAGTATATTAAAGTTCATTTCATTAGGCTTTTACAGTGACTTCTGAAGTCATTAAGGAGATAGATGCCATCATCTTCTGAGAAATTATGGTAGGAGTAAATGTAATCAATATTAGTTGTTGGAAATCAGCACTCATGCTCTTCTGGAGCTTACTTGTGAGACAAAAGGTAATGCTGAAAATTAATTTTAGAACTAAACCTGTAATCCATAAATTAGTGTTCAAAACAGTTTAAGCCTCAAAGAAGTCCCCACCCCATTTTTGATCACTGGTACTTTATGATACATTGTCTTGGAAATTGTTTCTAGAAGAAATGAATCATTTTATAAAAGATAACATTCATATATTTTAAATGCTTAAGAAACAGAATTTCTTCCATTTTTGGAATAAAATAAACACATTATTTTAGCCTGAACTTTTATAATAATCTTGTTCATGGGAAAACTATTTATTTTGAGTCAAGATTTTGCTACAATGTCCAAGCTTTTCTTGAACTTAAGATCCTCCTGCCTCAGCTTCCTGAGTCCAAAGATTACCATCATGCACCACATCACCACACCCCACTCTTATGCATTATTTTAAAGGATTTCCTCAAATTACAAAGATCTTCTGTCACATCACTAGTTATAGCTTATGAGGTGGTCCATCTACAATCATTTAATTGAGGATCTTTGGCGAATACATGTTTCAATCTCCTTCTAAACCAATGCATCAAAGGTATCTATCCACAGGAAGCCAGGTACCATTTTTTGAAACACTTTAACGATGACAAGATCTAGTAACAAGGTATTCATTAAACAGATGCAGTGGGATGAATACTTCAAAGGAAACCGTGCCACACAATGTACATTGGACACAGTAGAGTGATCACAGTCTCATGTCATTTTATTTATATATTTGTACATGTGAAGTACTATATATTGACCTTCTGCGATATTGTTAGGAAACTTGACTACAGATTTTCACAATATTAAGGACTCCAGACTTATTTGGGAGTTCTATGACTATGAGAGAGGGTCAGACAGGAAGATTGTTCTCCTTATCAACCTTATTCAAGAGTACCAGTTATTGTTTTGCATTTTATTTTCAATTTACTTCTCCTGACAAATGTTTGTAAACATTCTGCTTTTACTTATTAAGGGAGATCTCTAATTAAATTTATATAAAATACCAAATAGTTACATGGCTCAACTATTGTATCTTAATCCTTTCCTTTCCCATCTGCTAACTTACATTTCTAATCAATACCTCAAAAGATAACACATTTGAGACTGGAACAGAAAGTCTAAGAATGAAAACTCTTAACATTTTTGTTTTGATTTGTATATTGATTTCATTTAAATAAGATAGGGGAAATGGATTCTGAGGCAGGTATAGAATAGAAGGGAAAGTTAAAGAGCTGTTGACCTGTTTTGTATGCAGAATAAGGCAAGCTCTGGCTCTGGAGTTGGTTTGGATCTCTGTACATCTAGATGGTTCTTAGAGTTTAACCAAATGTTAACTGAGGAAGGGTGAGCACTTACAAATGAAACTCAGAGTTCTCCTTCTTGAGTAGGTTGATTTGAGTATGAAATGTTCCTCACAGCAGCGTATATTTAATTACTTGTTCCCTAGTGAGTGGCACTGTTTTGATTGGTCATGGGAACTTCAGGAAGTATGAGCCTAGCTGGAACAAGTGGGTCACTGGGGCTGGGCCTAGAGGGTTATCGGTCACCCTGCTTCTACAAGAGCTCTCTGCTCCCTGGCAGGCACCATGCTACAAGAAGCTGTTGTACTCTCCTGGTACAGTGAGTCCAGTCACGCTAGCCATCCCGTCCCCACTGCCTTGCTGGCCCCGCCTGGTGAACTGTACTTCTTCAAACTGTGAGCCAGAATAAATACTTCTATCTGTCTGGTATTCTGTTGCAACAATGTGAAAAGTCACTAATACATTGGCTAAGGTTGTTTGGAACCTATTATATTCAGTATCCAGGAATACTCGTAAATACTATATTGAGGAAAACTAGGGCTTTGTGTTCTTTATACTTTTAAATGTATCTACTCTGGCTGAAATGATTAGAAATGTAGTGTTCAATGACTTCTCCCAATGACACCCACTTTACTCACTAATCTTCATTTTTGCCCTGTAATGGTACTCAGTATTCACGTGTGCGGTCAACTCATTCTCTCTTGACTGCTAGTCGTCTCCCTTGGATAATTATTCAGTCAGCGCAGGTTTGCAACTAATCAGTTAAATGAAGTTCACACCCACAAAAAGAGTAGTTTCTCTCCAGAAATATTCCCTTCCTCTCTCCTGAGTGGTGTCTGGGTGAGAAGATAGCATCCACGGGAGCCAGCAGCTGGAAGGGCTAGCTCTGCCTATGTTCCTTCCATCCTCTGAGCTGTTATGTACTGTGGTAGCTCTGAACGATGACCTTGATTTAGATGTCCCTGATTCTGACTTTCATGCATTTATCTCCTGATCCTTGTCCAGGAGGAAAGCCAAAGAGCAAAATGAATATCTTGGAAAAGGCCATATAATTTTCAAATTATATCACAATATCCTCATTTGGGTTTAGTTTTTCCTCCCACAAAAACGTGTTTACAGAAAGTAGATGACTTCTATACGAAAAGGCTGATAGAAATACGACCACATTGCTGGCTGTGCTGGCAAACATCACTAGGCTGGATTGAAGAGGTGAAGGCAGGAGGACCAGAAGAAATAAGACCTTATTATTATCTTTTTAAAAATATCAACCACCACACAAATGTTAGTGTCTTCTCCTAAGAATAAATCAAAAGTGTATTTTATTTCCTAACAAAAAGCTATATAAAGCAATTAAAACTGTTTATAATTTATGATTACCCTTACATGAAAATAAATACAAAGTTCATTAATTCTTTCAGCTACATTTATTGAGTTTTCCTGTTCCCAGTAACTCAGAGAGATTGTGATAAATTAGAACCCTCTCTTGGAGGTTACAGTGTGTATTGACAGAAAACAATTGTTTCAAAGGCTGTTAAAAAAATACCATGATTGGTAGGGAGAGTGGGAATTTGTGTCTCACAGAACCTATAAAAGTAAAGTTCTCTACACTGAAGAACACATGCGAACATCCTTGGGACTGAAAGGACCACACTTTCAGAGATGCCCATGACATCTTACTACATACACGGAAAAGCAAGGCTACCTATCAGTGATCCTGAAGAGAAGACAGTATTGAACTCTAAATTGTCAGCATGGTTAGGATTTAAGGATTAAATTCCACATTAGTTTAGTGGGAGTCACCTTTTTTTTTTTTAAATTTATTTATTTATTATGTATACAGTGTTCCACCTGCATATATGGCTGCAAGCCAGAAGAGGGCGCCAGATCTCACTATAGATGGTTGTGAGCCACCATGTGGTTGCTGGGAATTGAACTCAGGACCTCTGGAAGAACAGTCAGTGCTCTTAACCTCTGAGCCATCTCTCCAGCCCCGGGAGTCACCTTTTTTAATGAAAACTTGATGAGTGATTTAAAAACATGATCAAATCTAGCCAGAAAATGCATTAGTAAGTTTGGGAGATTTATAGTTTAAATGACATCTAGTGACAGAGGAGAAACAAACAAATTGTGGCAAGAGGAAGAAAATAAAATTCATAAATATCCACAAGACTTAAATCAGGGAGGGACAGAGAAAGAGAACCAGAGATGACCCCCAGTAAGGACACACAGGATGATAGAAAGAGGCAGGCAGCTGCGGGTGTGGCTGGGAAGAAGAGTTCCCAGGGCCCATGCAGCTGGAGATGTCCTCAGGGCCTGTACAGCTGGAGATGAGATGTCCGCTAGGCAAGCATGTGGCTATTACCAGAGACAGTGGTGTGTGTGGGCATAGAGCCCAGGAGAAAGGGCTGGACTGCAAGAGCTTGCTGAAACCATCACATGCACTTGGCAACGAAAGCATTGAGAAGGGTTATGATGGCCTTAGAAGAGAACAGAAAAGTGCTAGTGAATGCCAGCAAAGAGCCAAGGAAACATGAGACCGAATACGAGACCATCGAGACAGTTATGACTGTGAAGAGGAAGGGAGCCATTGAGAAGAGCACAGAGCCATAGAAACTTAGGAAAGAGGGAACACTGAAAGGGAGGGGTGGGGATAAACTATCCAGTGGTGCTGAGGAAACCAGGTAGAGATTCTCTGAAATGACCACCCACAACTTCGAGAAGAAGTGGTCTTGGGGGAGTGTAAGGGTCAGAAGACTACGTAGAATAAAGCGAAGACATAGGTAGAAAAGGACTAGATACCACACACCAAACGTAGCTACTCACTCACATCTGTCTGTTAGCAGTACTGACATGCATTGAAATACCTGCTATAGATGGAGGAACCCCAGCTCTTATGAGAGGCCACTTCGAGCTAACTGGATAAGGCTCGTGGCAGAGGGCTGTGGCGGGATGAATTAGCAGAGCAGATTTTTTAGTATAACCTGAGAAAACTGCGGGACAGCATTGGGTTTGTCTCTGTTTTTTCCTGCTTGAGCAATCAGCTTCTTAGGAGGGAGCTGATTCAGCCCCAGCTGTACTATTGTTATTCAGACTCTGTGCCAAGAATCTGTGCAGCCTGCTTTCAGGCTGCCAGTGGCAGAACAGTCCCTGTGGTTGAGGTATCTGGTAAGCCCCACTCTCCTCCAGGCACTGTTGGTAGGGTTGTCAGTCTTAGAAAGTGGAATAGGGCCCCGTTATTAACTGAGAGCACTTTGTGTCTGTGGTGAGGATAGGCTTCTTCCTAGGACCTCGGTCACTTAAATTAACATTTGAAACAAGCTGGTATAAATAGAGTATATGTATCCTTCAATACAGACAGTGCAGATTTGCCTTGACGATGAAATGATAATGTGTAGCACTGAGCAAAGAAAGACTTCTAACACTTGACCAGATAGCTTGGAATACTGATGCCCAAATTAAAAAAAAAATCAGATCTAATTTAATTTGAGTTTCATGAGGACTTTTGACAAGTGACCTTTTGTACATGTGAAACGCCTGCTTTGTTTTGCTTTTTAACAGCCCTGTTGAATGGGATTACTAACTCACTTTATTTCCTGGGAGCAGCACCCTATCAGGCTGGCTCTGAGGCACTCCAGTCTTTCAGCAAGACACCCACACATCTCAGAGTTGTTCTCTTGGAAAAACAATGAGACTATTCACTGCCCAAGTGCTGTCCAGTACACAGAAAGTATCAGTCCCAAGATGAAATCTACAATAAGGCAGCTTTTTCAAAATGTGTTTAAAACCTCTTAACTCATCTACAGAAAGCACAGGCACCATCCCCTGACTTGGAGAAGGAATAGGGCAAAGGGAGGAGGGCAGGGCAAGCAGAAAACCGATGTCTGCTTACTCAAGTCGTCACATCAACCAGAGCAAGCGTAAGTCTCGGGCAGAAGAGTGCCTTGTATAGGCAGCACACTTGCTGCCTGGCTATGGGGCTCTAGGCTATGTTTGACTGGAACTGAGTGAAGTTGCTGGGTGTCAACATCTTCATGCCTTATCATGTTCAAAGCGGATTAGTGTCACCAGGCAGTGATTTGTTTCTGTAACAAGTTACAACAGCTAACTGTGCTCTGCCTGTACAACACACATGCATGCACGGTTGCCAATAAGCTTGAAGCTTTGATGACTCAGTGTGCTGAGCAAAAAAATCTCAGAATCCAGTGGGTTGGTACTGTGGAGTGCATAGAGCAAGTCACATACATGTACTTTCTCTTGTCCCCAGCCTAGTCCTAAAGCTTAGCTTATGCTGTGACCAAGCAGCTTATTATTTCCTGCATACTTGTCTTTCCTATCAGTCAGCTTTTCAAGCACAGGACCTCATCATGTGTGGTCCACTACTTTATCTTTGGCATCGGGTACTCCAGCGCCTGGCAGTTCATGGGTGTTTAATAGCTTCTACTGTCGAGACAAGGGGAAGAGTTAATCCCCAAAGATGTTGATAGATCTACAAAGCTTAGTTTCTTTTATCCATGAAAAAGCTGGAACACATGTAACTGAAATGACCAGTGCTCCATGAGCTTGTAGCTAACCCAGCCCTGGAACCCCGGATACCTGTTCCAGTTACTGAGACACTTGAGTCCCGCTCTATTTTACAAGTACATCACAGGTGCGGGTGCTTTTTACCCAGTACCAAATGCCTACACTGCAGGTCAGGTCAGAGCCCAGTGTGGAAAAGCACACAGAAAATCCTAGTAAATAACAGGGCTGCCAGCTCTGGGTAGTGTCTACATGGTTTCTAGGAAGAAGTTCTGAATGAGTGCTTTGCATCTGGTTCCTGGCCCATGATGGATTAAAGGACCTACAGCTGGTGACAGGGTAGGGGGATGGGAGTGGGGGTGGGGGTAGGGGGAAAAGTGGGCAGGATTCTCAGTTCCACATGGCCACAGCTCCTTTTCATCTTGACTATTCATTCCCTGTACCTGGGTACTCATAAGACCTCTTGTCCTTAGCACATGTTGAACAAATGCTGTTTTTAGAAAATTCAGTCTTTCCAGCAAACACATCAGTTTGCCTCATTGGTTTAATTTCTATCACTTAGGATTAAGGAGCGCAGGCCTCAGCTCTCTTGAGTATGTCAAGACACTGTTCTGTGAATGATTTGCCATTGACTCTCTGAGTTTCACCCTTGGGATGAATATCTGTCCACTATTAACTTATTGTTACAGGAACTGCCCGAGTCAATGGTAAGGCCTTTCAACTACATGGAAAATACCCAGAAACAAAGATTCTCACACCAAATGAAAAAAATATTCATAAATTAAATAAATAAGAATTTCAAAGGCAATTTAAAACCCCCACTTTACATTTATAAACAATTTCACCAGCAAGAATAGAAACTTAGGTAGCTAGATAGACGGCTCAGCAATTAGGAGCACTTGGTGCTCTTTCAGAGGACCAGGGTTCAATTCTCAGCACCCACATGAAAGCTTATAACCACTGCTAAGTTCCATTCAAGGGGACCAGATACCCTCCTCTGACACCAGGCAAACCTGTGGTACACATCATGCAAATACATGCAAGCAAAACACTCATACATATGAAAGAAGACGAAAGGAACAGAAAATTAAAACAGAAGCAAAGTTGTAGAGAGATTAGGTGCTATGAAAAATCTCAGTAGGGCTTGCTTAGCTGAAACCTCCAAGCCACCCTCCTGTGGTGACATTTAGCTCATTTTCATTATCTTTGATGTATGGGATCACTAAAGATAAACTGCTGTTCAAAACTAGAGAGTGTTGGCACTTGCAGGGGTCACCTGAAACTATCATGTATATGTGGTAGGCTCCAGGCACATTGGTTATTTCAGGAAATTGTAGGTTTTTAAAAAGTTTGGATGACTGGAAGAGTTGAGAAACAGTCAAAATATTGACCACATTTATGTGCGAGTGCTGGCCATTGAACGGCTGGCAGCAGCGCCTGTTTCCTGCGGTTTAAGACAGAACCAATAAGCCCCAAAGTTCATCTTTTGTTAACCACCTACTTATTTTGTTAAGATTTTGAAAGTGTATCTGAACTTGAGTTAGAACAAGAGAGCAGAAAAGGTTCCCTCTAGTTTTGCTGAGGTAGAAGTTGGACCTTTGGCCTGAACCAACAG
>CABHPR010107602.1:0-14993 GCA_902168415.1 Peromyscus melanophrys
CTGTTTCTCTTATCAAAATGACTGATTATCAAAAGATGACAGAGGCTGGTTGGTGGTGGTGCATACTTTTAATCCCAGCACTCAGGAGGCAGAGGCAGGCAGACCTCTGGATTCGAATTCCAGCATAGCCAAAGCTACACAAAGAAACTCTGTCTCAAAAGAAAAGGGACAGAGACCATTTTAACATGAAAAATATTGCATTGAAATAAAGCAAAAATAGATACAAAACTCAGAGCAGACCACTGGATGTCTGCACAGAACCGAAGTAAGTATTACTAGAATTCTACTCATAGATACAATTTTGATGTTGAACAGGAGGAAATTAAAGCATGAAACTGCAAACAATATATTTCATTAAGAAAGATGTCCAGGTTGTTGGGGTGGCATATGGTGCCAGTTTGTGTGGGTTACACATGACAATATCAATATGTCTGTTAAGTTTAAAGAAAGATTCAGCAAAAAGAATAGTTGTTGTGGAGAATTAATCCATGTGTCAAGGAGTACAAAGTATTCCTGCTTATTAATGGGCAGGAGCCTCTTAGTGGTGGGGTTTAGGTGGCTACATTTCCAAGAGAAGTACTTATTTTTTCTTGTAGATGATGTAAAATACCGAGGGATTTTGAGGGAGAATGACATGAGTTCAACAATCCCAGATATGTGTGCAATCTTAGTGGAACTGGAAATGGGTAAAGAAAAGGGAGGGTTGGCCTTTTAAGGAAGAGACAGAGAAAGGAAGAAGAGTAAAAGATAGGGAATTATTTTCTCCTCCTATCACCAAAATCCCTAAAGAATCCACGCTGCTGATAGTTAACAACAAGATGCAGCTGTTAAGAATCTACTTAAGGTCCTGGCAACAAAACCATGACAATGATGAGCAGATGAGCAGCAGCCCCTGCACTCCAGAAGATTAGAACTAACTTTCAAAGCCTGTGAGCATCACCTGGCACTAATTTCACAAGTACTTTTTTATTTTACATTTTTACAGATACCCATAGTTTTAAAATATGCTTTTAACTGAAGTAGAATTGTATCATTCCCCCCTTTCCTCCTTCTAGTCCCTCCCAGATACCCTCCCATGTCACCTGTCAAATTGATAGCCTCTTTTTCTTTGATTATTTTATTGTTACACTAAGCTCTTCTTGGACCCCAGTATTCTACCCTTCAGTGATTATGAGCACTATGTAATGCCACAAACTACCCTTTATGCTGCTCATTTTCATATGATATTTGCTGTTATGATTATGCACTAGCAGCTGGGAAGACTAATTTATTACTTGGCTATTACTTTTGAAGGTTGTGTAACTCTAATATCCTGTGAAAGCATTTGATTACCTCCCCGCATGCTCTGCCAGAGATGGTCCTCTGGCAACCCTTCAGGCTTCTGTAGATTTTATCATTCTTATCAACCAGGGATGTTGATGTCTGTAGGTATTTATTTCTGATAACTCTCAGTGAAATGCCCTATGTTTTCTTACCTAGCTTTTCTTATTTCAGCAATTGTAAATATATATACATACATTTATGGTGTTTATACAAATTCAGCTACATATTCTTAACCTTCATATTACCAGTCAGACACTTAGTTCCAAATAGTATTTTAATTCTTACTATGCTAGGTTACTTTATGTCTATAGAAGAATAAATTCTGTTCTGCCTATGCAAATGCCTATTAACCCTTCAGGTATAAATTAGCAGATGGTTCTGAGACAAAGGTAGGAAAAGTCTAGTATGCATTTCTTTAATAAATGGAATTGGAAATATAGATTAGATTGTTGTAGAATTTAAGGTAAATGAGATAATGCAACTGGTTAAGTGTTGAGATTAAAAAGAAAAGATAGAATCCATTTCAGTATAGAAAAGGACAGAGGCTAGAGAAATCTCTTATGGGTACCATAAATAACTTCTCAATTAGATACTGTCTCAATCTCAGAATTATTGTCAACATAAAAAAACAAAATTAAAAACCTAAAATATTAATTTCATGAGACAATTTGCCTATCACTCCAATATTTGTAACTAAACCATGGCTTCACTAGTAGATTAATATTTAACGGAAACAATATATTATCAAGCCTGAGTTCAGTTTTTCATGGTTTTGAATACTCGTGAGTGCCTGAAAATCACACTGCCAGAACAACTTAGGAAGGAGAGATAGTGTACTACCGTGGGCACAGTCTTAATGTCATTTTCAAAAAAGAACAGTAAAAGAAGATGCAATGTTTTCCTTCTAGCGTGATTGATTAGTGACAATAATGACAGACTTCTGGATACAGTGTCTGTGCAATTTTAAACAATAGGATTCTTGACAGATGAGATGTTGGAATGGATAACCATAGCAACCATGACCTCATAGCAGCTGTGCATACTGGCACTTGATATATAGAAGCTGGATGCTCCTAACAATCCGCTGTGGATGGGGAAACCACATACCGATGATCTATTGGCGCCCATCATAGTCTCAGAGAGAGCATGGTACAGTGTCTAGCTGTGTTCCCACTGGCGAGCCCACCAGTTAGTCCTACCAGTTAGTCCTCTAACTCAGGGTCAAACACATGACCTCAGGAAAACTCTGTGGTATACTAAACAAGACCCTAAATAGTAGACAGGGGACTGGGATTTGTAAGGTTCTGTGTGTGTGTGTGTGTGTGTGTGTGTGTGTGTGTGTGTGTGTGTGTAAGAGATAGGTGGGGGATAGCAAAGGGGAAGTGGAAAAACCTTTTCAAAGGAAGGTTGAGGAAAAATGGAGGAGGTTTCAGATAAATAAAAATTTAGATTACCTGAAAAAGAGGGGGAGGGAGAGGAGAGAGAGAGAGAGAGAGAGAGAGAGAGAGAGAGAGAGAGAGAGAGGAAAGAAACGAGGGAGAAAATGAGGAAGGGTGACTGGAAGAGCAGCGCATGGCAGCAATCTCTTGGGGACTCTGCGATTGAGCTTTTCAGAATGGAATTCACCAACAGCAACAAGAGAAATACTTCAGGCAAGGGAGGCATGTGGATTATGCTTTGTTGTTACTGTGTTATTTGATAAATGGGAAATAATCCAGGTAGAGATTTCTGAAAATCGAGAGAAAGTGACGAGTGTTTTATGAGGTATGGCTGCAGGGGGAAAGAGAATGGAAAAAGATACAGGTTCCTATGGTAGAGCTGTAAAGCCATTGGCTCTTATTAAATCTTTTTTTTCTCCCCATTTCTATAACAAATCAACAAACCCAGAAAATGTCCCCCTGAAACTGCAAACATAACGGGTTCTGGCACTGGCTTTGAAAACCTTTCCTGACATTTCTTCTTTCCATCTCTCCATGCTTTTAGGATTTCCCTTGGAGGAACTAGGAGTTGACTCTTCTGGTTTTCCCATAGCACATGCTTGTAGACGTCTTAACTCTTAAAAACACGTGGGAAACACACTGGAGGGGCCTTGCCCAAGACGCCAAAGCTTCCAGAAGGTCATGGCCCACTTGTTTTGTGCAGATGCTTAGTTTTCAGTTTGAACAGAACTATTAAACCTCCGGTCATAAGCTTTAATGGAATGAAAATGGTACATAGAGAAGGTCCTGTTGGGGCTTAAACTATGTCTTCAAACACCTCATCTTAGATGTCACCGGGGTTATAGTTACAGGCCTCTACTTCTTCCTAGTCCACATGTCTCCCTTTCCTAATTTCATCTGTCAATGTGGGTTTAATTTCATTTGTATACCGATGACAACAGATTGATGTTATAAAATTAGCCTTAATGTTCTCTCTGCCACATCTGTGCTATATGCTTGCCAAACTAATGTCAAGCATAGGGTATCTAGAGATTTTCTTCAAGTTACCATGACCAAAATAGCTGCTCTCATAAAATGAAGGAAATGCTCTAACTATTTGGCTTCTGCATTTCAGCTTTGAAAAACCATTGTATAAATCAATACTTCACACAAGAACATACCAGATCCAATATGCTTTTCTGAATTTTAAATTAAATCTATTTCTGGTGAAAATGTGCATAAACTAGAAAACGAACATCAAGTTCTCACTACCTGAACAGAGAAATGTTTCACTTCTAGTTCACAAAGAAAACGACAGAATCAGAATGATGCATCTTTTCCTACTCCATCAGATTGCATCTATCTGTATGGGTTCTTGGGAGACTTATACACATAATCACTTATAATTTTTGTAAAATCTTCTAAGATGATGATGATGGCAACAATGATGATAGCTCTTATTTTGTAGTGAAGGCCATGAATATTAGAGTTCAAATAATTGCGAATGATTCATCAATAAAGCAGATAGCGAGCCGGGCGTTGGTGGCGCACGCCTTCAATCCCAGCACTCGGGAGGCAGAGCCAGGCGGATCTCTGTGAGTTCGAGGCCAGCCTGGGCTACCAAGTGAGCTCCAGGAAAGGCGCAAAGCTACACAGAGAAACCCTGTCTCGAAAAAGCAAAAAAGCAGATAGCTAAGCAACAGCTCAAGCTGGCATCTTCTCAAGATCTTTCTATAATCCACATTTTTGCCAAGCAACATGCCTTTGTTTCATAGAATGTTACCACCTTCTAGTAGAAGAATGTTTTGTCTGAGCTTCTAGTATGAGAATAGGATAAACTCTTCTACAAAGAGGCTGACCCAAACTAGACTTTTAGAAGCCTGTAGAAATAATAATTTTAAGATGCAATGCCAGGAAAGTGTTATCTTTTTCCTGGATATAAGGGGATGGGTGGGAGGACTAAAAGTGTTGTAAATGGATTGTCTTATTAAATTCTCATAGCAATGTTATAAAAATTATTGTTATCAACTCCACTTCAAGAACATAAGAACTAGACAATGATAATTTAGCTGTACAAGGTTATCCATCTCGATTCACAAGTAGCCGTAACTCTGGAGCCTGGGTGGATAACCTAAAAAATAAAATACTCAGAATGCAGTTGCTCTACTAAGAAATTACTGCCTTCTAAACAGTAATGTGGGAAATTCTCACTGACACCAGCTGAGCAATAAAAAGATAAACGAAGGAGCTAGAGGTTCAGAGTTGAGAGGCATTGACTGACACAACCCAGTTGTTCCAGAGAGCAACCTCTCTAACACATCTGCTCTTTCCCTCCAACAGCAACTCTGTCTGCTCTGGCAGGATCGAGGAAAGGGGTTGTATTTAGTCACATGCTTTGTGGTTCTCCTCATTGGCTCCAAGAATCCCATGCCTTGAGCAGTTTGATTCATGTTAAATGATCTGATTTCTTTTGAGTTTTGATAAGTGGGTTAATTAGGCTATACAAATGATATAAAGTGGTACACATTTCACACACACAGACACACAGACACACACACACAGACACACATACATACACACACACACACACACACACACACACCATCTCATTTGTACATCGTCTGTTTTCTTATTCACTCACTCACCCACTCACTCATTCATTCAGTAGATTCTCAGTGGATTTAGATAAAACCCACAACTTCTATTGTATAAACAGAAAGCACTACAGGATTTATCCCCGGTTAATTACTCCAGGGTTGTCGCTTACAACTTTCCCTTGGGCTCTCCTATTGCTTTCTTCTCATTAAAAGTGCTGAGTTTATTCCTGCTTTAGCACAATGGAGTTGCTGCTGTCTAGTCATAATGACTTAATTCTCCCCATCTTACTTCATTCTTTATGAGGAACACCAGCAACATCCTGAATAGAAAGTGGCTTACTGATCCTGTCAATCTTGGGTGTCTAGTGTTTTCCAATCTCTACTTTAGATTCTGAGATAAAATTATACACAAAAACCTGACAAAATCCTGTTTATAGGCAAGTGTTGAAGGCTAATAAAAGCTACCTTTGGATCCTCTATTTATTTATTATTTATTACATCAAAAGCAATGAGTTAGTCTACTGAATGCTATCCTTAAGCAGCTCACAAATGCCAGAAGCATAAAAACCTGCTTTGATGAACTTATGCCGGTCTGCAAATGAATCAATGGCATAAATAGAAAAATCACCGGAGATGAGTTGGATTGGGAATCAAAAGAAAAAGTCTGAGTTAAGGGAAGATAGGGTGGATATATGAGTACAAAGAGGAAAAAGCACTTGCAGATTAAATATTTCTCAAAGGATTCCAGCAATCAGCCAGTCTTCTAAACTGTCTTATTTCTTCCTGTCTTTTATATTGTTTAGCTTTTTTACCTTCAGTTAACACTATACCCACATCAGTGAAACACCTGCACTTGGTAGTAGTGTTAATATAAAGAGTTTCAATAACATGTGGCTCCTAACTCCCTGTGTCTCGGCTGTGGAACATGGACTAGATGACGGAGGGATCCGAGAATCCCAAGTTTAGAACAGGTGAGTGGAACTTCAAAATTGTAAATGTCATCAGTGGGAAGTCCATGCAGCATTTGATGTACTGTGTTTATGTCTTTTCCTTGAATTCGCTTTCTCAAGGACATAAGTGACTATAAATACACATTTTCTTACTATGAAGTATGATAATGAGTCAATTTCTTATCATAGTTTCTCAGTTAAGCAGGCAAGAAAAAAAATCCAACAACCTTAAAGCAAATGAAGTCTTTTAAACAATGATCATTAGGCATTTAAAAAATCTAGGCCCAAGTATTAGTTCATTACCCAGTGCGACACAGTATGTAACAATATAAGCACTTGTCATAAGTAAAATACATAAATTTGTGAAAAACAAAGAAAGAGAAAGTAGTCAATAAACTGGCTGAATATAATACTAGCAGGTCTTCTATCATGTAGTTTCTATCTTGCACTCAAGGGATACTAAGTATACATAATGTTAATATTAACAACATAATAGGAACTATTAGACACCCACACAACACATACAGATGTGGTTGACAGAGTGCTAAGTATAATTATTTCTAATTCTCACAACATTCAGAAGAGTAGTATTATCCTCATGCTGCAGACAAAATATTGGAGCTTACAGAAGTGAAACAACCTGTCGGCAATAATGATTCAGTTCAGACCTGTCTGACCCCAAGTCTTGTGCCCTTTCTACTACATTGCATCTCCTCTCATTAGATGATCACCCTTTGTGATAAACTAGAGAATTGACTCATTAAATAAAAACAAAACATATGGACCAGAGAGCTCCATTTTCTCATTATATAAGTGATACAGACTGAATCGTGTTTCCCTAAAATTCATCTACTGAAGTTTCAACCCAGGGCCTCAGAATGTAACTATAGAGGAAGACTGACCTGTTTGATACTTCATGAAGACTGATGTGATGGATAAATTACTACATGGAACTCTCATTAAGACTAATCCACATGAAACTGGGAAGGGAGATACTTATTATGCAAAGGCTTGTGGTTTTATGCACCTGTGCCTTGCATCACAAACATCAGAAGATAAATGGAAACTTCTATTCAGAAATAATTTAATATTGTTGAGGCAATCTACGACTTTTCTCAGAATACTCAGCATTTCTTGTAAATCAGTGTTTGTTTCTGGAAACACAAAGACTTCAAAAGATAAGTAAGACCTTGCTATGACATTTATACTTTTGTAAGAGAGAAAAAAAACAAACAAACCAGGAGTTAAATTTAAAATGGTATCTAGAAAGGTGGTGTAGATCAGAGAGACAGAGACAGGGCCCATAAACAGTGCTTGCATTCTGTTTGGTCTGGCCTTGTACACAGGAAACCTCTGTGTATTAATTTCTCCAAAATGTAAAACCAATAATCTCCCTTAGAGGAGTCAATAAGAAGGTGTGAGGAGAAGAGGGCAAAACTAATCATGAAACTAATTCAGTTAAATTGTTTCATCCTCAGAAAACACAGTGTCTTCAATGTGGGGAGGAGAGTAGTGCCTGTAATTTTATAGTTTTGAAGTATTTCCACCAGTGAAACTTAGGATACAGAAATGTTTTGAGTGTGATGTTTTCTACGGGGGTCCCAGAGGAGGTGAGGAGGTCTATCCTTTAGTCCCCAGGACATCCGGGATGTCCTGCCACTTTCATTGCTGATCATAAATACTGTGCTCAGTGTTTCTGCTGGTTCCAACTTTCTACAAATGCACGTCCTTCTCTAGCCCTTTGTCCACAAAATAAATGTAAAATGTTAGCAGCTAACATATAAGAATGTGATATGTACCAGACACTTTATATGTAGCAACACATTAAAATGTCATAATTTTGTAGTGCGATCATGCTTTGCTCTACTGAAGTGAGAGATACTGACGACTGAAGGCTACACAAGCCAACCACCTTACAGCTGGTCTCAGATTTTTTTAAGCATTAAAATCCTTTTAGTGAAGTTAAGAGGTCAAATGATTTGATTATCACCACAATTGTAATATAAATGGTAGGGCTACATCTCGAAGCCAATATGATTCACTTCCAGGCTCCTTCTCACATAATCAAGAACCTGATGGCAACAAGAATGGAACTCGGCGTATTTACTTCTTTGTTTTAAGCTGCCAAACTGCATCTTCACCGAGAAAGAACTAGAAAAGCATCAAGAAAGTCATAGTTATGGAAAACCTAAGGATCCTCTAGTCAGAATATCCAGCAATGGTGTTCCCTGCCTCCTGAGCAACCGTGTAACTTAGCCAGCATCACCGTGACCATATATGAACACCCTGGTGGGAGGACAGTGGTCACGACTGTCACACTAGAAACAGTAGGTCTCACCCTTCACATAGTCATACCGTGTTTGGCAATGCTACGTCCTGTGCACTTTTACTTTGGGTAAGAGTCTTTCCTTTTCCCATTATATGGCTTACAACATTCAGTAAATTAAAGTGAAGCCTGGAGAGAAGGTTCAGCATTTACGAGTACATAAGGACTATTGATGACCTAAGTTCAGTACCCACATAGGGTGGCTCACAACCACCTCTAACTCCAGCTCCAAGACATCTGCCACCCACCTCTCAACTCTGAGTGCCTGTACTCTCACGCTCATATTCCACCTTACCCTCTCTCTCTATATATTCGCCTAACTAAAAATAAAATAAATCTTTCAAACATGAACCTACATTTGTAGGAGTATATAGTACTAATATGGAATTAAGAGAGACAATAAGTGACGGAACTTGATAGTTTGAGATTCACAAATAGAAGTGAGAAGGGCGAGAAAAAAAAGAAGGAAAACTTTATATATATGTAGCAAAACAAAATCAGTATTTGAATGGAGACAACTGGGAAATGGGAAACAAATAGCCAGAGCCAAGCAGTAACCTAGCAGGAACTGCTTCCCTTTGCCCTGGTTCCATTTCCTTTTTCCTACCAGCCTGGGTTTCCCACGCATCAAGTACTGAAATAATGTCCTCTTAATTTGCACTGTGCATCCTCAGTGGTCTTTTTCTAGCTGGAAGATACTTGCTGTCTAGCCATCCCATTCTTTCCTATCATAGCTGCCTAATCTTTGCAAGCAAGGAAGGAGCTGACGGAAGATGGAATACCAAGTCCTAAAAAGACCTGGATGAACATGGCTGGTGACATTGGCTGTATGATAGAATGGGAAGGATTAAATACAAAACACAGGCATGGGCTATCTGAAAGTGACAGAGTCCTCCAGTGAGTTTTAGGGAGCAAGTCCATACCTTCTCTGAAAACCAGAAAGAAATAAAGTTTAGGATAACTCACCTTCATGTCTTGGGACTCATCACATTGAAAGGCAAGATGATGAATATCTATCAGCTTCATGTCCCCTATATATGTTTATGTTCTGTGGAAAAAAATAACCTGGATAATAATATTATTCTCAGTACCACTATCTAAATGTTGCAGAGTGAAAACTCACGATAAATATATACGGCAAAAATCTCGAAGTGTGCATGGATGCTTTTGCCTGCTTAGATGTAAGCAAGTGATGTAGCTCAATGGTGGGGTGTTTGCCTAGAATTGCGCGGGCTGTGTTTCGATCCCTAGCACTGAAACTGAAATAAAGAAGATGGAAGCAAGATCTCACAAGAGATTTGTATGTGCATCCAAAGAAATCAATAGCTTAGTTTTGCCTACATGGCAGTAAGAAAATAAAGCCACCAAAGATTCAAAGCTTCAGTTGTATTACTGGTTTACAACATTAATGAGAGAAAACTCATAGGCTAAAATTTGTGAGGGTAAGGATTATGGCTAAGGATTCTTAGGTCACCAGAAGACTCCCTGAAAGACTGTTCTCCCTACACTCTCTTTAATCGAGTTTTTATGTTCCTATGTCGACTTGGACACAGAAGCGTCAACTCATAGCTACCCATAAGGGCTTATATCCTCCTTTCCAAACTCTTGTTACTGATCACTCCAATCATAACACTCAACGTATGAAAATGGTCTCTTCACTGTTCTCATCATTTTTTTTCTGCCCTCTCATTACCTTCACTTAATTTGTATTTCTGTATAGCCAGGACACAGTCACAACTACAGCACAAAGCAAGCTAACTGGCACATAGTAGGCTGTCCGATCAATTACAATGTATCTCCAATGTGCTCAGAATAGCCCAGATTTCCTCTGTCAGATCTATATTCCACAACAAGCTAATCAAAGCAGGAAGTAATTATTTCAAAAACATGCTAAAGCATCTGCGAGCAAGCACACTGCATAATCATGTTGCTGTTACTATGAATCACATAAAAGTAACACATTAGAGTCACTTCCTTATTCTACCACACCAAAAGTGATTATTTTTCTTTTTTAACACTAATGCTAATTTGAAAAGTCAACCCAATATGAATATATTAATGTTTGCCAATGAAAAAAATCGATCAGTTTATAATTTCCATTATTTGTATGGGTTTCAGATAAAGGCCATCACTTCTTAGCCATCTACCTGGAAGTAAATTCCTTTATATGTGAAAAAAAACCCTCAAATTATTTAAAGTTTGAATCATTGTCATTGATTTTTAAGTCGAAGCCACAATGTGGTATGAAGAAGAAAGATATCAAAGCAAGAGTGAGAAGCCAAGTTCCAGTCTAGGGTTCAACAAGGCTGTACAATCTTAAGTCAGTTCGTAACACTAGGAGGCTGCTATCTCACATTTTTGTTGTTTTGTTTTCTTCAAGACAAGGTCTCTCTGTATAACCCTGGCTGTCCTGGAACTTGCTCTGTAGACTAGACTGGCCTTGAACTCAGAGTTCTGCCGGCCTCTGCCTCCCCAGTGCTGTAATTACAGGCATGCACTGCCACTGCCTGGATGGTATCTCACTTCTAATGGGTAGGAATACTTGTTGGTGGATCAGATTAAGTATCAGATGGAATTAAATACATGAAAGTATATTGTAAATCCAACAACAGCATATCAATATGAGACTTTATAGTTAGAATCTACAAATGATTTTTCTTTCTTACAATAAAATTGCATTTATAATTAGTAAATTAAATTGAACAAATTGTATATATCTTACAAAGTAAAGATAGTTGAATCTTATTGATGAACCGTTTAAGGTCCACTGCTGAATCATTGTAGAAGAAATTGACCTAAATTATAATAGATGTCCCTGCTTATAATTCTGAGAGAATCCCTAAGGACAGCCATATTGAGCTAGATGGCATTTTTTTTTCTCAGACAGAATTCTTCTTCACAGGAATGAATGTGAGTATTAATGTGTGCAGACCCTGATGAGAGTTGCATTAATATTTCTGCAGAACGAGTCATATAGCTGAAACAACAGATATATATTCATCTTCTTGAGTTGTGTCAGTAATGAATCCTGAAATGTTTCATTGCTGATGCATAGCCTTTAATGTAGAACAGCACCACTGAGGACAGACAGTGGTATGAATGTACCACAGGAGAAGTGCTGGTCTAAATGCCAACATCAAATTGAAGATGAACTAGTAATAAGAGTCCCAAACATGAAGAGTCCCAAAGCCACCAACTCACAGCACCACATCTCCTGATGATCTCCCCAGTTCCTATTTTGATTCTATCACAGAAAAGAAATTGCTAATGAATTTAGTAGTTTCTGACATTCATGCAGTGTCTCCAAATTGTGAAATGTACTTTTGCTTCCATTTTAAAGCCCTTTGGAAGTACACACAGTGTTCCAGAAGAAACTCAAAGGATATAATGCCACAGAGTGCATCTGTGGAGAAAGAACATGGGCATGCTTCTTTCCAATTAAGTTTAAATTTTATCTTTCACTACACAGATATCAAAGAGTTCATGATACTTTTTACTCTCAAATTCTACCTAAAAACAACATAAAAATAATTACATAGCACCTACGTAAGAAGTTCAAGGAACTATCCATACATATCCCCACATGATTTCTATAAGTAATCTGAATCTTTTGTCAACCAATCACATGCTCATGCCTGGACAACCTCCATAATAATTCAGTTTATGAATGAGCAAAACTTAAAAGGATTTGAGACCCTCCAGGTCTTCCATCATACTAGGTGACTTTAGGACTATATGGGTGAGCAAAACTGGGTCATAAGCTGATGTCTACCTCCCGTGGCATCTCTAGCTGCTTCTTCCCTTTCTCACCACTGTGTCTCCCATCTCAAGAGCCTTCGCTGTCAGCAGCTAAGAAACATCATAGAAAGGTGAGCTTCTGAAAGACCCTGGCTGGTGTATGTCTACACAGAAAACATGTTTCCTCAAATTGTGCTGAAATAGAAGTAGCTGATTCTCATTCTGCTTTTAGTTGGCTAAGGTCCAAGAAACACATTTACTAAGTAATCTCTTCAAAGAGGATGATAAGCCACAGCATGAATAGTGGTAAATGACATTATCATGGAAGGTACATCACTGTATTTGAATATCATGAGTCTCATAATTTCATTTTCAATGAAACTATCATTTCATAAAGACCCATGTAGTATGGGCTATTGGCTATTAATCCTGTCAGATATTATCATTATGCAGATGGCCTGTTATAATTTTAATACATCACTAGACACCTCATGCAAACAAAGATGTCCTGCATTGAAACCCCATGTCTGTATAATTCTTACCTATCACCCTTTAGTTTTCAGATTTTATACTACTAGTAAACAAAGTTTTGTGCTCAAGTTCTTTTTTTTTTCTTTTTGGGTTTTTGAGATAGGGTTTATCTGTGTAGTCCTGGCTGTCTCTGGAACTCACTTTGTGGACCAGGCTATCCTCAAACTCACAGAGACAGACTTGCCCCTGCCTCCCGAGGGTTGGGATTAAAGGCATGCGCTGCCACCCCCTGATACACTACAGCCTGCAAACTAAAGTAAACCATTTCCTTAAAAAGAAAAATTACTTACTTAGCAGACTTTTAAAGGCAAAATTGATTATATTCTCTCTCAGTTCCATTCCCTCATCCATCCCCTTGCATATATATATATATATATATATATATATATATATATATATAAAACTGATGAGAAATAATTACATTTCAGTTATAGCATTTAGCATCCTAGTTATTGTCCCATAGCTTCATCCAAATATTGAAGAAGCAATTCAGATGTATACATGGGATTAAAGATCCAAGCAGTAGACAGAGCCTAATTGTATACAAGTATTTACACATTCAAAGATATGCTGAACACTCCTTTTGGCTTTTCAGCAAACAGAAATGTACCTTAGTTCTGGTAAAAGCCTGAACAGCGTCTTTTAGTGACATTGTGGCCAATAACAAAGATAAAATTTTAAATTCCATTTAGACAGTAAAGTGTTGCAAGGTTAATGAGGATTGATTTTGCTCTTTCATTTGGTAACATGTTTGAGGAGTTACTTGAATGGAGGACACTCAGTTTCTTTTGCCCCTCTGAGAAAGCTTTGCTCAATTCTTACATCAACAAATGTCTTCACCAAGAGAACTGGTTATCTGTCCCCTCCCCCCCCCCAACACATACACACCACCCCATTCCAATTACTCCAATACAACACGTAGTTTTAAATCTAGAACTCTACTTGTCTTTCATTGGTTCACTCTGGATCTTTTTGCCCATGCTGACATGACATTTATAACTAAAGCATAGACGTAGACTTAACCCACAGATACATCCTTGGAAACACAATTTCAAAAGGCATCTGACATCGGATTCTTGTATAAGGCTGTCATTTAACATTTGGGAATTCACAATATGCTAATTACTTCTCAGCAGGTACAGAAGTCATCTTATAGTCTTCACAATTTAAAAGTCAATGATAAGAACGGCCTGCCTTTGAAAGATAAGGTGCATACAAATTTTATTTCCTTCAATTATAGGAATTGAGGCCTAAACAAGATCAATGTAGGTATCTTGTAAAAGAACTGATAAGAATGATTGTGGTCTTTTTAAGAGTTCAAAAGCATTTCACCATTCAGAGGACATGCAGTGTGAATGGTGGAAGATAAGATGAATGCAGCCGTCCTAAGAAAAAAGTGTGCTTGTCCTCATAAGGATATGCTATGTTCTGTTCTGTGTGACAATGTTTCTGGATCTAGCATTGCAGTAACAGAAATTTTCCTTTCATGAAGAATGTGTGAGGGCTTACATGTTCTCCAAGCAGCCCCATGGGCAAGAAGAGTCATAGCCAACATTTTAAAGCAGTATGTCCATGTATAAACACCTGTGAATCTGCAAGATGAGTTTTTATGCTCCATTGTTCTTTGTTCTGGGCAGGTTACCTACATTTCATTACTAACAGGGCTAGAGAAGGCAAATAATCCATACACTGAAACTATTAGATTCTAAATGTTCATTAAAGTTTTTTTCAAAACAATTGAAACGATATTTATTTCTCTTGTTTTTCCATATACAAGCTATTTTTCAAAAACAAGCACTTTGAAGACTAGTCCTAGCCTAGGAAATCTGAAAAGAACTTATATAATATTGAATGAAAAAGAAGAATGAAAAAGAAAGAATCATCAGGCTGAAGACATCATTAAGAGCACTTGCAGCTCTTGTACAGGATCAGAGCTCAGTTTCCAGGGGCACCCACACATGGTGGTTCAAAACCACCTGTAACTCCAGCTCCAGGGCATCCAGTGCCCTCTTCTAGCTTCCATGGGTACCTGTACAGACATGAACATAGATACATGCACACATGCACACACACACACACACACACACACACACACACACACACACACACA
>CABHPR010107603.1:0-30166 GCA_902168415.1 Peromyscus melanophrys
TCTATGGCTGATATGTAAAGTTGAATTATATTGTAAAACAAAATAAAATAAATTCAAAAAAAAAAAAAAAAAAGAAAAAATTGTGACAAAGAAAAAAAATAAACAAAATCTCTAATATCTTCTTAAAGTCATTTTTATGGTAGATATCTTCTGTTTCTTCTGTGTTCGTATGTTCAGATCTTGCTAATGTAGGTTCTGATGGAGCCATGTTGGTTTTTATGTTGTTGACTGTATTTTTGCACTGGCGTCTACCCATGTCTTTCTCCACTTGGTGCAAGTGGTGTCTGTGTCTGAGAGAGCCTCTCTTGGTCTGATTGATACTCTTGATCCAATGGGAGCTTTTGGTCTAGTCAATGCTGATGGACTTTTTGCCTTAGGGAGCAGCTCTTAGTCCAACTGGCACTAGTGGGATCTGTCTCAGGGAGTAGCTGCAGTCTTACTGTGTGGTAGATGGTGGTAGTCTGACCTGTCTGCAGGATATCTGCCTGCCAACTGGCCTCTTAGTCCAGTTGGGTGCTGGCAGTTTCTGTCTCAAGGAACAGTTGCAGTCTCAGAGTGTGGGTGGGATTTGGGGGAGGTGGACCTTGGGTTACAGGGTCTGATGGGGGATGGTGGTGGTCTGTCCTGTGTGCAGGAGGTCTGCCTGCCAACTGGCCTGAAACTGGAACTGCAATGGTGGTGGTGTAGGGGCGAAGGGTTGTGCCCCTGGGCCCGAAGCCTAGGAGCTGGGGTGTTCAGGTATGAGGATAAATACTCACCTCCTAGTCCAGTTGGGTGCTGGCAGGCTCTGTCTCAGGGAACAGTTGCAGTCTCATAGGGTGGGTTGGTGGTCCCATTTATTAATTGTCACTCTCAGTATCTGTGCTACTGGTGTTATATTTATGAAGTGGTCTCCTGTGCCAATGCCTTCCAGACTACACCTACTTTCTCTTCTATCAAGTTCAGTGTAACTGAACTTACGTTTATTTACAATTGTTTACTAAAAAAACAATAAAGCAAATCTTGGTTCATGTTTAACATGAACATTAGATAGAATTTTCACAAATATATTCACTGTATTACTAGCTTGCTACCATTTAAAAGCTTCATACATACTCAAATAGCCACTAGATGTAGATTTGGATTTGTTATGCCTTAAATAGTTAGGAGAATGGGACAAAAGCAAAACAAATAAATTGTAAAGTTAAACTCAGAAGTAGAGCTGTGATTCATGCAGACAGAGCCTGGATCTGAGGTCTTGCTTCTTACAACATAATGCTTCCTTCTTGATAACCTGTTGTAATGTGAATCAGAACTGACCCCATAGTCCATTGCAATTGAACTCTTGGTCCCACCTGAAAAAATATTTTCAGAGGTTGTAGAACTTTGTAAATAGTATATAAAAGATGAGAGTAAGTCACTATTATTGGTTCTTGAGGCTCTGTCTACCCCAAGTTCTGTAATAGCTTGTAGTTTCCTTGACTGTAGAGTATGAGAAGTGTCTATTCCACACCTCAATCACCATCAAAAGAGAAGAACTTGCTACCATGCCTTTTATTTTTTGGGGAGAACATAAAAACTCTATTTATTTATTAAATATAGAATGTTATATAGAAACACCAAAAGCTATAAATTACCCAAATAAGACCCCTCCCCCAAAATTCAAAGCTTTGTCTCTAGTAGGTCAGATCACCAAGTGAGAAGACAAACTGGAAACAAATTTGTTTTAGTCAGAACATTGGGAAACCAGAGAAAGACTATCATGGCTTTGCATCCATGATGGGCTGAAGTATTTCTAAATCACTCACCATAATTGAATAAGATTTTATTCTTAAAATGTTGCTTTTGTGGTTTCCTGTAACCATGATGTGAAAGCTATTAATAAACCAATATGAAGCCTTATGATTTGGTGAAATTTTGGCATGAGATGAGAGGCATATGTTCTAGTATCTCAAAGTAGTTGTCTGGCAAGAAAGAAGACAATGAGCAGGATAAGAGAACAAGAAAGAGGGCAATGAATAATCCTATAGGGTGGTCTTTTCTCAACTCCAGAGAAACAACAGGTTCTGACTTCTGAGTCTTCTCTGGGATGTTTGCAAAAGAAATGTGCATCAGCAATAAGGGACAGTTGACTCTTATTTTCCTCTTATAGGTGACAAAATGGAGCCCAGAGAAAGTCCATATGTACTTGAAAGCCACACAGCCCAAGTTAGTTACTCATCACTGACTGACCCTTTATAAATTGTGTCACAACATGAAGCCTGAGACATTATGAGCAGTGAGAAGAACTTATATCAAGAGAAAATATTGTATAGTCTCAGTATGTGAGCTATGAGATTAGATAATGGAAAAAAGGTAATGTTTCCAAGGGGGTCCTTGAAAAAAAGATCCTGTCAACCTCTGCACAGAATAGGCACTCCATAAGTGTCCACTGTACCGGTATTCCCAAGCTGCCTATACTGCTGGTAATAGAGGAGCTAGGAACTTCAGGGGAAATTGTGGAATGTACTGAACTTATATTCCTCAGCAAGCCAAGCAGAGCTACCAGTCCTACAATCTTCAAGTCACCACACCTTTAGTCAGAGATGTCCAGTAGGTTACACATTTTTCCTCTGAATGCTCATCCTACTCCATGTGCCAAAATTTTATAAATTTCTTTCTTTGGTGTCCACTGTCGTGCAGACAGTAAAAGACAATAGGAGAGCTAACTGTAACAGTTCCTCACAGCCTCTCTTCTGTCTCCCTGGCATTTGACATGTAGAAAAGAATTTTGCCTAATGACTAAAATTTTTAAAAAGGCGTAGATTGCCATTTAATTGTATTTTGGAGATACCGGTGCAATGAGATGACCACAAAGAAGAGCAGTAACAGTGGAGAGGAACCAACAGAACTTACAAGAGAATCTGTGTGTGCTGCAGAGGGCGGAGCCAGAAAAAGTGACAGAAGCATTTTGGAGGAGTCCAGGAAATTGTGATAGGATCCCAGGCACTGGACACTGTGTCATATACATCGTTGGGATATTGGTTTTGCTTTAATGATTGTGACTGTGCCCTGGTTCTTCCCCCTTGAAGTAAGAACATATTTAACTAAATTTTGATTTTTTTCAGGGGCCCACAGTTGAGAAATTTCAAGGTTTTAAAGAAGAGTTTGTGTATTTTAAAGGGATTGAACTTTTAATGTGTTTAAATTTTTAAAGACTGTGGGACTTTTAAAGTTATTTATGTTTATAATACGAGGTCTTTGGGGTAAATGAGAAAGGAAAGTTGTGGCTTAATGGTAATGAATTTGTTGTCAAGATGATAAGGGATCAGTTTTTCTGGCTAGGTTTATATCTACTTGACAAAAGCTAAAATCATCTGAGAGCAGGGAAACTCAATTAAGAAAATGCCTATATAAGATTGGGCTGTAGGCAGAACCATAGAACATTTTCTTAATTATTGGTCGATGAGGGAGGGCCTCTCTGAATATGGGTGCAGTCATCCCTGGGCTGCTGGTGATTCTAGTTTCTACAAGAAAGCAGGCTGAGCAAGGCATGAGGAGCAAGGATCCTTTCATGACCCCTGCATCAGCACCTAGTTCCAGGTTCTTGCTCCATTTGATTTACTGTACTGCTTCATTTGACGATTAATAATAATATCCAAATATAAACCAAACCCTTTTGTCCCCAAGTTGCTTTGGTCATGGTATTTCAACAAAGCAATAGGAACTCTAAGACAATTGGTTAGAAGTCATTCTTCTGTTCCTCAGTGGGTACTGTCACACAGTGCTCTGATCCAGAATTATTGTCACTGCATCTACTCCCAGTTCCAATGAGTGCAGGTGCTCACTCAAAGTCCTGAACAGATATCTCACAATCTGTAAAGCTAGCCCAAGGAGCACAGTAAAGGGTCTCAGGAAGTGGCAGGCTTCCACAAATGTAAAGCACTGTGATTGTGCTTCCCTGAGGGGGCAACAGTGTTATCCAGACTCTCTCAACCTAGATCAGAAGAGAAGTCCATACATAAGATATTTTGTAAAAAGTTTTCTAACCATCCTGACTTCCGAATCAAAACATGTGTTTTTGGCATTAGAATCCATTCAGGAATTTAGTGATCAAATATTGTATGTCTGATATAACGAAGAACTGGGAGTAAATACACTCCAACAGGAGGAACAACTGTGAGTATTGCAGCATTGCTTGAACCTTATTCAGAGGTGTGGGATCACTCTCACGTGAAGCTTGTTAAACCTCACTGTGAAAACTGAAGTATTTTCTGAAGAAAACAATCATATAAAAGCAAATTTTTTTATACTAGGTGTTAGCATGCTACTTCCATCAGATGAAATCTCATTCTGTGTGCAAAACAGCCAATGTAGGCCTGGTTTTCCACTTTAGTATAAAAGCCCTGGCACAGAATTGGAGAACTGGGAAAAAAGTTTTGCCCTCTTGACAGGCCAGGGTGAGTATGATGAAATGGGAAGAGTTCCTTTGAGTAATGGAGCTAAAAATTAGAAGAGAAATGTGTGTACCAATTTTGGCTACATTTGTGTCCATAAAGTGGCCTCCACATACCCTTGCATTTCCTAGCTGGATTTTAAATTATATAAGCTGAAGCTTCAGAGAAAGAGAATAGGGAATTCTGATGCTGAAAGAAAAATCTGGAGAAATCATCCATGGTCCAAATTATGGCTTCTGCAAAGATATTCTATGAACTTACTGGTTTAAAGAAAAGAACAACTCAGAATTATTTGATTCCTGTAACACAAGGCTGGGGTTATGACCTCTAAGGGATCAACCACTTAATGGTGCCTGAGCTTACCCACTCTATCCCTGATAGGCTTTGGGTACTTTCTGAGTGAAACCCAAGAGTGGATGGCTCCATAATTTGTGAAACTGCATATATCTGAAAAGTGAAGACATTCAAACTCCTTAAATAATAATACAAAGAGATATGCAATACTAATCAAACATTAATATTTTAGAGAACATTACAGTGTATTATAAAACAGGCTTTAAAACAACGATCTACTTGCTTCTGCACCTGAAGGCTGTGCTTATGAGTGTGAAGCATAGAATCTGTAAAAATACTCTTGACGTAAAACTGGACAATGTCATCTCTTATTGCTTACTGTCATGATGCAGATTAAACTCAGATCTTTGGCAATGATCAAATGGCCACTAAGGCTCAAACCTAACTAATATTATTTTATCAATATTCAGATCATGACCATATTTTCAGTGTTGTATTTTTTGAGCAATGTAGAAAGAGGGTTACACTTATTTTTATAGTCATCATGACCAAAAGAATGTATATGTTGATTTAAGGAAGTTGTTGTATTTTTTCATTTTTATTTGAAGTAGAGACATACATGATAAAATTTAAGTCTCTAAAGTAACACTGTTTAGAAAAAGTAGGTACAAGACAGAAGGAACATGTGATACAGCAGATTCTCTGCAAGTGACTATTGGACACCTCTGTGCATAAAATTCAGAGCTTATTGTATGCCTTTCATGCTGACCATATAACACACTCGAGACCAATCTGTTTTTTTGTAGGGTCTTGGAGGGCTAGCACTAGTGATAGGTATGCTAAATCCATTGTGAGGGGATCAATCAAACTGGAGGTCCATCCATACTTTCTTCTCAGCCACAGTCCCAATACCTCTTGTCCAGAGGAGAATTCTGGGAACAGGAAGACTGAGTGAGGAGTTGCCAGCCAGATACAGAGGAAGCAAGATGTAAAAGTACCAGTAAGCCACAAGCCACGTGGCAACTTATAGATTAATAGAAATGGGTTAATTTAAGATATAAGAACTAGATAGCAAGAAGCCTGCCATGGCCATACAGTTTATAAGTAATATAAGTCTCTGTGTGTTTACCTTTGTCTGTGTGGCTGCAGGAGCTGGGTGGACACAGGAAAACTTCAGCTACACCATTTTCTGAAAAGTCACATGATATGCTATTAATAAAAGATGGATTATATATTGTGTGTCCTACAAATATTTGAAAGACACCATAGGAAATAGGATATGACAAATGACCAAACATGACAACACGTAAAAAAACAAAAAACAAGAAAAAAACCCATACATTTCTTTTGTATCTGAGAATTATATGACTTTCATGACCCTTGTTTGGCATCCTATTTGTCTGTACTCTACCTAGGTTTGAGGCAGGCATTGTTGACTTTCTAAGGTGAAGATTCATAAGAGATAGTTTTATTCAGAGCAGAGAGAGCATAGGTAATGGTTAGGATGAGCCCAAGGAACTTGATAAAGGAGAATGAATTCAAACCATTTTTAACTTAAACTAATTATTATTCATTTGATATGTGCACATGTGTTTCTTTGCATATATATCTATAAGCTTGGCTCAAGAAGGCCAGAGAAGGTTGTCCTATCTCATGAAAATGGAGTTACAGACAAATGTTACATGCCATGTCAGTGCTGAGGATCAGGCCATGGTACTCTGGAATAGCTACAAGTGTTCTTAACTATTGATCTATCTCCTTTTGACATCATTTCAGATGGTCATTCACTACTCTAGCACAAGCAGTAGATACTTTTCCAAAGCCTCCAAACAAAGTTATAAAGCAGCATCCCAAGGATGAGTGTCCTCTACCTACAAGCATGCAAGTTTTCCAAAATGGGACGAATCTCTCATTGGGGTGGCTGTGGACCTTGTTGTCAATCAAGATGTTAAAGAGGGGAGCAGACACTGAGGTAGGTGGTTACATCAGCCTGGGTTTGTTGTTCTCATTTATCTCCTGCTCAACAGCCTTATCCTTTTACTATAGAAAGTTAGAGGAGGGCAGTAGGAAGTGCATTTCTAATCCTTAATAATGAAGAAGATTCAGCTTTTTCAAAGCGCTTTAACAGACTTTATGTTACTTTACTGTGGCAATATTTCGGCAAAGTCTGTGTGATGGATAGCAGTGAATTTTACCAAACTCTAGCCTGCATGTAGTTACAAAGTTTCACTAAATTCCACAGAAAAGTAGCAACTTGTCATGACCAAATTATGTGTCTCAGATCAGTATTCAGAGCTCAGTCATCTTCTCCACACTCTAAATCTATACTATGACAGTAGCCTCCATCCATGCCTCAATGGTGGGGAAAACTGATTCCATTTGCAGTTTGTAAGGATTATGACAGGAGATTGGCAATCCATCCAGTGAAATGCCTAGTTGGACCATAGCCGTAGGCACATGAGGAATTAATTTTTTAATCTATTTGTAGTTAGGGTGTCATGAGACTTGTTTGGTATACTGGGCTTAACTCTCATAAGGTAACTATCTGAGTGTGCTGGACACATTTACACTAGATGCCTCTGAAATTTTTGACCATAAAATTTGCATGTAATTGGATGACACCAGGGTTTGTCTCAGGACTGAGATAGAGCCTCACTAACCAAGAAATATGCTCCTGGTCATAAGTGTAGTACAGCCATGTACCAACTACACTGGGCTGCTTTTGTACTCAGTAGGCATTCCTGAGCATTTTTAAAAATAGGCTGCAATAGTTCATTATGGTTCAGTCTTTACCTTCCACTCCAGGACAATCCTCATACAAAGAAAATTTGCCTTATTCTCATTTTAAATTACATCTAAAGTGTAGCACAGAGTCTGTGTTTCTCATTAACAACAGATAGATCAGTGTTTTTGTTATCATCAGTAGACTTTGGAGCTAGGAAGCATTGGCAGTTATGACACTTAATAGTTGTATGACCTTGAGAGAGTTACTTATAGTATTTCTGTACCTTAGTTAGTCCTTTATAAAATGCATAGGCTAATGTGTATGGTATTCTATGGTGTAGAAACATACAAAAATGAATTGTACTGTGTTTCACTTAAAATAATCTCTATACATTCTCTAGGGCTCATAAAAATTGTAATTTATTAATAAATATTTTAAATATGAAAAATTATATTCTCATATTATTTGCTCAGGCCTACAATTTAATTTGAATATATATATCCCCAACTTCTCTACCCAACAAGTCAAAACACTATCTCCTCATAACCCTATAGCCTCTGAACTAGAGCCCTCTTCTTACTATGTCCCACTGACTTGATTTGGCACTTCTCGTGTACCCAGGAAAGAGGAGTGCTTCTTTGGAGCAAAAGGTACAGTAATTCTTATTCTAGGCATGTACTCAAAAGAACCTAAGGTAGACCCTGAAGAGATATTTGTAACTTTGTGTCCAGAGTAACATTATGGACAATAGAAAAAAATATGTAATGATAGATATTGATCAGTAGAAAAATACAAGCATATTGTAATATGCATGCAATGGAGTGCTCTTTAATTTAAAAGGAATATATTAACAAATGATAAAATATTAAATAACAATATAGAAATAATGCTGAGTGACAATACCAATTTACAAAATGACAAATTGCATGTTCTAAGAATCCAATATGAGCTGGACAGTGGTGGCACACTCCTTTTATCCCAGTAATCAGAAGGCAGAGGCAGACAGATCTCTGTACAAGGCCAGCCTGGTCTACAGAGCAATTTCCATGACAGCAGGCAACAAAGATATACAGAGAAACCCTGTCTCAAAAAATTAATCCAATATGACATCCTCAGAACAATCAAAATAACAGAAAGAAAAATAGAATGGTGCTGCTATATGAAAGTTGAAGACTTACCTAGTGTTAGAAAAAAAATTGAGTTCTATGATACAGAATTGCTTATGGGATTGTATGATAGTGCTGCTTGAAAACATGAGTATTTCTGGTGAATATAAACCACATTAAAAGATTTTTAAACATAGTAGTGTCTATATTCACTTGACTACAGCAAAATATATGAAAAACCAACAATATTTGACAAGTGAAGGAGAGATAACATTGCACTGGATTAGGGGAGACCATATGGCCTCCAACACTGGTTTCATTGAGTAAGGCAGCTTAGGAAGGGTCTTTGTCATATTCAATAATGGGAAAGCACCAAATGAGAAGTCCTTGCATAGCTTCCGAGTCTGCAAAACCGGTAGGTGCTCGAACGGTTTTGGGTCCTCTGAAGTTGTCTATGAATGAACTAGAAAGGATTACTGGTCAAGCCAAAGAGCACTGATTACCAACTGGAATCCTAGAGTCACTGTGGCTGCTTGTGGAGTATGGTAAACATGGTACAGACACTTCCTCCTGCACTCTCAATTTTTTGAACCAACAAATACTGCCTTCTCCCACAGCTTCCACTTTCCTACAGAACCATGTTTGCCAATTGAAGATAGAAAGCAAATAAGATCCCCCACTACTCTCAAGGCCTCTTTCACCACTATAACCAATGAGTAGATGGCATCTCACACCAACAAAAGATTTGCTCCAAATCACACACAAAACACAAGATTTGGACATGAATTTTATTTTTAAAAGCTAGGCAGAAAATAGGTGGCATTAAAAGAAGCATGGGAGGATGTTCAGAGCTTGGACAAAGGTAAAAGGTGGAGACCATGCCTGGTTGCATCACAGCTGGTGATATGCATCACATATAGTTGTGCTGGTGTGTAAGTCAATTCAGGCAGGAACAATAGCTACTTCTGTTATTTTCTATGGGAGGCTGACAGAGAGCCCACTGCCCCAATTGAGGACCAATTACAGGCTAAAGCTCCTCACGATAAGATGCCTCATAACCTGAAACACAAAACACAAAGACAAAGTTGTGATCCTGGATAAAAGGCAGACTGTTCCTCGAAATGAAGTACTAACAAGACAGCATGAACTGGAGATGTAATTAACTTCATAGTCTCTCAAGTTAGATTAGAAGACAAATCCAGACTTGGCTGTTAGGGAAAGTTACCACATAAATCCAGTTTTTATTACATTTCCATGTCTTCATTGCCTTCCTGAGAGCATGTTGAACAATTACATTTACTTCTTTTACATTAACAATATTTTATAAATAGCCAGTCAAGTATTTCAGTTTGATCTTAAAAAAAAAAACAACTCAGTACATACTGCTCATCAGAGAGAATATGGATACAGTTGTGCATTGGACACTGTTGAAGTCTTTCTAATAGAATGCCCCAAAAGAGCATGAATACACTCTAATGAAGATCCTTAAAGGGTTAAAGATTTGAAAACTGAATGTGACTAAAGTTTCTGTGGACTTTTATGTCTTGAAGACTGAGTAGACCTGGAACATCCCACCGCACCCACAAGGTAGGCCTGGTTCGCATTAAGTGTATAATATTGATTATTGGAATCAAGGGGTTTGGAAAGGGCAGAAACTGTCTCACATCTGGGAAAGGTCCAAAAGATAAAGTGGAAACATTCTCTCTGGGAACTGGGGGTGGACTTGTCAAGACTACCTTTGGTTGATGAAGGACATTATACACCAATACTGCTACTACTTACAAGGACAGTGGACATTGAGAGCTTCCTTTAAGGTAGATGTCAGAGGGAACCTTCCCTGGTTACAGAAAGAACCAGAGTAGTCATCCATGTATAGAGGCCAGACAGTGGCACCTCCTAAGTTGTTGTCCTTGAGCCACTGAGCCTGTTTAAACAGAGGATATGAGTTACTTGATCTCTGTGAGTCAGAAATGAGATCTCTGCACATCCAATGGACTGAATTTACCTTAATCTGGAAGCTCTTGACATTATCATAGCCAACCCATTCTGTGTTCCTAAAAGCATAGGGCACTTCCTGAGGGGCATTCCATATCTCAGTGGCTCCTTGATTCAGGAAGCTGCAAATCTTTAAATATTGGAGAGATTCAAATATTTAAGCATTAATACCAAAAAAGAAAAATAGCATACACTTTGTTTGTAGTGGGTAGATGTTCCAGCTTTGACCTGGAAGTACTACCACCATTGAGGCTTCGGTAACCATCACTCTTATAAGGTGGGGCACAGACAGGAGCCCTTAAGACCTGAGATCTGGATGTGCCAGCTCTTTTGGTTCCTAGATCTTGGATGCTGGAGGTAGACTGAGCACAGTTTTCCAGAGAACACAGCTGGACTGTGCTACACCTTTCCTGGACCCTGTAACCTATCCCTTTACTTGTAAGTTACCCCACAAAATAAACCTCCTTTTTAACTACATGGTCTTATTAGCAGACCTAAGGGTATGATTTAGGTTTTCAACCTGCAGTTAGCAACCCCTACGTTGGTCATATATCAGATATTTACATCATTATTCATAACAGTAGCAAAATTACAGTTATGATGTAGCAACAAAATAATTTTTTTAGTTGGGGGTCACCACACATGAGGAACTATGTGAAAGGATTACAGCATTAGGAAGGTTAAGTACCATTGATCTATCATATGAAGGAATCCTGTATATTCTAAATTATTCTCTATTAACTATTAATTAAAAATAATAAAAATAAATAATTTGGAATGGTCATTCTGTTTGAGTCATGTAGGCACTACGCATAATAAGCATTCATTTTCAGTAGGTTTCAGTGCCAAGATTAAAGAACTTGGCCTGCAGTTCATTGAACACTCTACAACAATCTACTGACCTCATAGTAGGCCCATAATCCTTTTTCATATGTGTGCTTCTCTGTTTGTCCATCACTAATGGTATAGGCACCGATTCCATTGTCAGAGGGATCACTCAGAGTGAAGGTTTGTCCATACGTGGGGAATCCAACAATGAGCTTCTTAGGATCAGCCCCATGGTTCTTCCAATAGGTCATGATGTAGTCCTGCAGTAGCAGAAGGTAGTTATAGGGTCAAAGCAGCTGGTGATCTGTGCTTACTTAGGTTAGTTTTAGCTCTGAGAGCTCAAATTGTGTGACCTTAATGAAAAATTAATTAGATCAGTTTTTAAGAATATATTGCTGACTTAGTTTTTCAGATCTGATAAGTAGCTTAAGAAGACTACATAAGCTCAGCTGATGTTTATTTCATGATTGAATCTCCCAAGGTATTAGACATTTCTCATTTTCATTTGAAGTGTTCCAGGGTCTTACCACATTGAGGTAGGCACTAATGCCATGGTCAGCAGGACCTTCATAGAGGGGACTGTTTTCTCCAGTGTAGCCATCCTTGGAGCTATGGAGATCATATGTCATGACCTGAATGTAATCAAGGGACCTGGAAAAAAAAGAAAGTCCTAAGAATCATTCTTCTTTTTGGTAAAATTTCTGAAAGCCCTGCATTGTATCGTTCCCCAATCCAATGAGATTTTAAACTTCCTGCCTTGGCTACTCCCATTTTCCAATTTCATTTTATCTATAAGGAAATGTTCTGGAAAATTCTACTTTGAAAGTTACATTCTTCTACTCAAGTAAAAAATTAATCTAGGGCTATACAAAAAGCCACACACACACACACACACACACACACACACACACACACACACACACACACACACACACACAGAGAGAGAGAGAGAGAGAGAGAGAGAGAGAGAGAGAGAGAGAGAGAGGAATTGAAAGGGTTTTGGTTTTGGTTTATATGGTAAATATTTTCATGGCAGAGTACAGATTTGGGGGAGGAGAGTGAAGAGTGGCTTAGAAAAAAATTAAGATTTTAGAAATCTGCCAACCTACAAACTTGTAAGCTAACTAAAATAAAACACACAAAAAGGAGTTTGAGCAAAAGTACCCAGCATAAATAGAAAATACTCTTCAAAAAGCTCTAGTTTATTAAATGAATGTGTCCATGTGATATATGGGAGACTTCCCTACAAGTTATTAATCAGGTAGGCATTAGAGACACCTAAAACAACCCACCATGTTGCCATTTGTCTTTGATGTTCACTGGAACAGAATGATAATACCTGATTGTTGAATGGGACACACATTAACTCAAGACATAGAAGAATAAGCCTGAAAATGACAATGAAAAGTATTTTCCTGTTAGCAAGCCTACATCATGTCAAAAAAGTTATGTAACCTGGTAGGGGAGAAAATACAACAGTCTTTATGAGTGCCAGACCTTGCATATTACAAAATTGCCCTGATTAGCAATTATGCATTGAAGACATAATGGTTATGGAAATAATAACTATTTACTGATTGTATAAATGCCTGGTAAAGGAATGGATCTCATGCCTGCTACTGTAAATTTGGACAAAAGTACAATCCCAGTGAGCTCACAGACCCAAGAGGGAATCAAACTTGTTGTTTTCCTTTATGGTCATGCTGTTAGACTATATTTTAAATATTTATGTTTATATCCACAGTGTTCTTAAAGTCTTTCAGAGAATTTGCTCTTGTTAGTAGATAGTGGTTAATGCAGATATATATTTTAAAGTATGTTTAAAGTACAGAACCCAAGTAACTGTGAATCCTCATCTGTGGATCAGACATGTATATCACAACCAATCAACTTGAAGGCTCAATGAATGTCATAGAAGAGCCAGTGCAAAGATATTATGTGCTGGTGGTTACTTGGGGGGAAGACTGTGAAATGCTGATATCTAGACAAGGTTTGGCTGTTGCATACATTAACTTACAGTGGCTGTGGTTACCTGCACAAGACCTACCAATGTCAAGTCAGCCAAAATTAAAACAGTGCCCATTTCAAGAAACAAACTTGGGGAAGAAGCTACTGATGATTAAGGCTGCTGAGAAAGACAAATTCAAACTCCCTGGGGAATTTTGCCACAATTATGTGTGTGTGAAACTATGGATAACCCCACAACCATGCATATATAGGCAAAACTAATGGGATTACAGTGGCATTAAGGTCATAAACAACTCAAAACAAGAAATATTGCATTCAATGGGATAAAGCTTGTAAGGAATGAAGAAAATTTGGAGGGAGGCAATGGTGAATGAATTTAATTAAAATACATTACAGAAATGTATGGAATATTTAAAGAATAAATAAAAAATCTTACTTATAAATTCAAATCCAATTCATTCTGGGTGCTGTTTTTCTTGTGAATGTAAACAAAACATTTCCTTAATAAGGCCTATATTCAGAGTGGTAGAGTAGCAAGAAAGATCAGGAGTTAGTGTGTTCTGTGTAAATACTAACAGAAATTGTGAATATGAACCCTCACTCACTGTGACAGTTCAGGAATCTTGTAGGCATGTTCAATGATGGAGATGATACCAGATACTGTGGCAGTGATTAACAGCCTGGTCTTGTGTTTCTCTGAGGATTCTTTCTCAAAAGCTTCACGTGTTTCCTACAAAAATTGTTTGATGTTGTTATTTCAAGCTTATTTCAGTTCTTTTCAAAATAAATGTATATAGACTTAAACTTCTTGCAATACATGTTTTCTTTTTTTGTCTTAATTTATAATGTCCTTACCTCAACAAATTCAGGAGATTAGATGCTATTACTAAATGTATGACTTTCTAATATGCATAGGCATTTAAAAATATCAACACATTCAGCATCTAGTAACTTGTAGTGGTCAGTATCCAGGCTCCAAAGTTTGGTCAGAGCTGCTCTTGTATTCAGCTCTCTGGAAATGTCTTTCAGCAGTTCCCTGCATCCCCTTGCAGTGTTGTGGAGAGAGCTGCCATTGCTGACTGGATGAATTAGCTTATAGAATGCACATCCTGTCTAATGATATGCTGAACTGATGAACTGGAAAGTTGGTAAGAACTGTATAACAGATCAAATTCTTGCCTGTTATAATCTTCCTAGATTCTATGTGACTCTATTCTCATCTTTAATACTCAGGTTATCTCTTATCATTGTTTTTTGGGTGTTCTAGAATCTGTTTCTAAAGTGCTTTTCCAGAATTTACATTGTGGCAAAAGGGTCAAATGATAAGGTCATTTTACTGGTGAAAGAAGCACAAGAAGAAAAGTGTTTTAGCTGTCTCCAAATATTAAGTGCATAAAATGCAGCATGATTGCTTTAATTTTGTCCTGTTGGAGAGAAATCACCTAGAAACAATGGCTGGAAATTGTAAATTTTGCACAGAAATTTGTTTCATATCGTTATTCATATCATAGCTATCCACTAGAAGCTACCTGTCATTTAGTTGGTACAGAATATTGAAACTCTTCAGAGGTTGGGAAAATATCTAGTGGTGAGAGTGTTATTGCAAAGAATCTGTTGTTGAGTGTATCTGTGTAGATCAGTGGTAGACCAATCTGTCAAAAATTAAATACACAAATAAAGTTCTTTTCTTTTTCATACAAGTATCATAGAATTGACTACATTTTAAAAACCTTCTCCAATCTTTGGTTATTAGTCTTCTGGTTTTTGCTGGATGGTCACCACCCTTCCTTTTCAGAACAGCATTAAAGTCATGTTCTAGATCATGAAATCTATTATCAGCATTCTTTCAGTGCATGTTTTCATCGCCATGCTTCACATTCACTATGTTCATAGGTAAAAGAGTAAGTTCCTATCACTAAATCAACTGTTATTGTAATGTACTCTCAACAAACAAATGTATTCTGATATTGTCCTTTATTCTGAAGATTAGGATTTTTTTCATCTCTAGCACAAAATAGTCCCTTGTTCCTATTAAAGTTTATGTTCTCTGTCTACATGCCCTCCTTCCTGCTTGTAAAACCATTTCGTCTCTGATCACAGGTTCCCTAATTTACTTCAAGAGCTTTCTACTGAATTCTTAGCTGCTCACTTTAATTAATTTTAGTTAATAACATAATAATCATCAAAAGATCAAGTTCTGTCATATTTCCCCACTATCTACAACCCCTCAAAATATCCCATGTTCCTGCAGGAGAATTATATATCTTTATCTATGACTAAAGCTCCCTCATAATCAGAAATTGCCACCTTTGTAAACTCACTGTCTCACAAGGTGACTTGCTCATTAATCTCTATCACTTCATTGTGACAGACCCATGCTTAACGAATTTGACGACAACAGTATTTTTCTTCATAGACTAAATTCAGGCATCACTTACTCAGAATCTCTTTCTGATACTTTTCGCACAAAGTCAGTTACACACACATTTGAGTTTCTATTGTACCCTATTTACCCCTCTCATGGTCATTACCAAGATACAGTTCAATTGTATTGTAGGTTACAGTGTTATACCTCAGATGAGAATAATTTGAAGCATATTATTCCAGTTTATTTTCATCTTTAGCCTGTACCCATTAACTACCATCGAGTATACCATTTTCAGTCACTTCTAGATATTCTGATGTAACTGTTATGAGGTTTGAACTCTGTAGGGAAATAAAACTGGCAGATATGATACTGTCATCTGAATGACTCTGGCAAAATTACTAAAGCTCTTTCTGTATATTATTTATTTGTCCATAACATAAAGATCATAATGACTCCATAACTCACATCATAGACAACATATGAAGATACATTATCATTCTACACCTACATGTGGTGTAGTGTCCCACATGCTTGTTGAATCAATGAATGATATTTCAGGACCTATGCAATGCTAAGAATCTATAATTATAAATTCTAGTTTGGTTTACTCTAAAATAACTGAATTTTCCTTGGTAAGGAGAAACTTTGAGTCTTCTAGGACCGAAGACATCTCCTGATTTCCCTACCTTCACCAAGAGAGTAAAGAGATGCTTGTCCTTAGGTGGGCTTCCACCTGACCCAGGGTAACGCCAGTCCAGGTTCAGCCCATCAAAATTGTGCTGGCGCAGGAATTCAATGACTGATGTAATGAAAGTCTGACGGCTCTGAGCAGTAGACACAATGGCACTGAACCTGTGGGAGACCAAAGGAAGATGAGTGAAGATTTGTGTAAAATTACCACATTGGCAATTTCAGAATTCACAGCTAATTTCAGAATCTGTGTTGTTCTCCAAGGCTCCCTGGTTTGTTTCCAGCCGCCCCTAGCAAAGTACCTGTTAGCAATGCCACTTCAGCATTCCCTTTGTTTTGTTAATCCCACCATAACTACTATTAGATTGTCATTTTGCTGGTGGTGGAGTCAGAGGAGCAGCAGGTGGCAGTTGAAGTTCAAGGTGTCAGCCCACCATGAGGCAACTCCCTGATGGGTGAATATAGCACCAGGGACAGGGATATTGAAGGAATAATCAAGAAGACTGTATGGGGTAGAGAGGAAGCTCTTCTTGGAGATTGTCCAGAGTGCAGAATTCTCTTGGGGATTGCCCTGAAAGAAGAGGCAATACTGTAATGGTCACCATTGATAGGATCTCACTCATGGTGCTGTAGCCCATCCCAGGCGTTGCTGCCTGGAGCACCAGCCTCCAGCAGCACAGGCCTCAAAGGGAAACCAGAGTTGGCACATATTATAACTTTGGTATTGTAGGAGGTTAGGGGAAACAGACACTGACATTCTCCCTTGATGATTTCCTTCTCCATTCTGGATTCTTCACTGTTATTTCTGTGTTCTTTCTATAGTATACTTCTTTTTCTACAGCTTATAAACCCCAACAAAGTTTTTGAAGCAATATAGTAATTACAATGTGGTTACATTCTGTTCTACAAGTAAATGACTACAATGAATACAAAACAACAGTAAAAAATAGCATGTTTTCATATTCTTTACATGATTAAACATTTTACATATTACAGGTGGAAAGCAAATATTTCCAAGAACTCACATACATTCATACCCAAACAACTTGTTATATATTAACGATGTAGGCAAGATGTTCTCGGCCAGGTCTTTTACTGGTAGGCTGCAGTTTTATAGTTACAAAGAGAGAGCCAATTCCTTTATTACTTATCTTGAAAGGTAATCTTATAAGGAATTTAAAGGAATCACAAACCTAAACTTACTTTTTATTTTATTTTATTTTATAATTTAATTTAATTTTACATATCAGCCATGGATTCCTTGTTCTCCCCGCTCCTCCTCCCCGCCTTCTCCACAGCCCACCCCCCATTCCCATCTCCTCCAGGGCAAGGACTCCCCTGAGGATTGAGTTCAACCTGGTAGATTCAGTCCAGGCAGATCCAGTCCCCTCTGAGCTAAGTGTCCCTGTATAAGCCCCAGGTTTCAAACAGGCAACTCATGCACTGAGTACAGGACCCGGTCCCACTGCCTGGATGCCTCCCAAACAGATCAAGCTAATTAACTGTCTCACTTATCCAGAGGGCCTGATCCAGTTGGGGGCTCCTCAGCTATTATTTCATAGTTCATGTGTTTTCATTCATTTGGCTATTTGTCCCTGTGCTTTATCCAACCTTGGTCTCAACAATTCTCGCTCATACAAACCCTCCTCTTATATATGAAAAAGCTTCAGTCAGTTCTACTTTAAATCTTTAGGGTACATACCTACTCATCAATAGGTTTTTATATCAGGAGATTTAGAACAAAATGGGTACAAGGAATTAATCATCACCTTCTGTCATCAACCAATCCTAGCAAGAAATATATGTCAGCTAGTAACAATTGGGCTGCATTGTTCTTGTTCCCTAACCTTAGAGTTCCACATTCAACTCTATGCCTTTCTAAAACTTTATCTTCTTGGGTTTTTCATCACAAAGTTACTTGACAAAAACATCTTAGTCTAACTTTAAGATATTTTCAACTTTGTTTTAGCTGTGATGCACTCTGAAACCTGTGAACACATCTTTCAACAATTAATAAATGGGACCTCTTGAAACTGAGAAGCTTTTGTAGGACAAAGGACACGGTCAATAACACAAAATGACAGTCGAGAGAATGGGAAAAGATCTTCACCAAGCCCACATCTGACAGAGGGCTGATCTCAAGAATGTATAAAGAAATTAAGAAACTTGACATCAAAATAGCTAACAGTCCAATGAAAAAATGGGCTATAGAGCTAAACAGAGAATTCTCAACAAAAGAATCTCAAATGGCTGAAAGGCATTTAAAGAATGCTCAACATCCTTAGTCATCAGGGAAACACAAATCAAAACAACTCTGAGATACCATCTTACACATGTCAGAATGGCTAAAATCAAAAACACTGAAGACAGTGTTGCTGGAAAATTTCTCTCGAGCTCCCAAGTCCTGCCAGCTCCCAAGTCCCGCCAGTCCCAGAAACCACTTACAAAATAAACACACAGACGCTTACATTATTTAAACTGCTTGGCCATTAGCTCAGGCCTATCATTGTCTAGCTCTTACTCTTATATTTAGCCCATTTCTATTAATCTCTACTTTGCCACATGGCTCGTGGCTTACCGGTACTTTACATCTTCCTTGTTCTGGCCGCGGCTCCAGGCAGTCTCTCTATCCTTCCTTTCTCTTCAATTTTCCTCTCTGTTAGTCCCGCCTATACTTCCTGTCTGGCTATTGGCCAATCAGTGTTTATTGACATATAGCGATATCCACAGCACTTCCCCTTTTTTTCTTTTTCAAAAAGGAAGGTTTTAACTTTAACATAGTAAAATTACATATAACAAAACAATTATCGAGCAAGAATTACAGTCACAATATTAAAGAAGATATCCTATCTATCTTATATTTATGAGTTTAAGGTTTTATATCTAACTTATCTTTTATCATAATTGAGGAAATTACAACTATCTAGTCTTCAACCATATCAAAGACCTCAGAAGGATATAATACTACCTGAGAAATGGAGAAGATGCAAGCAACTTTCGGGAGTCTTGCAGGGTAGACAGAGACAGCTGACAGCCTGGACAGTCATTCAAAGTTCTCTTGTAAAGTTGGGGCATCTGTTTTCAGCTCATAGGCCTAGAGTCTCTTAGTCATTTTTTTCTGTGTCCTGTAGAATGTCTGGCAGTTTCTTCTGCAAAGCAGGAACCTGAAGGACCATTTTGTCAAGCAAAGTTCAGTAGTCACCTTCCTATGGGTCCTGCATGTCCAGTCGATCAAGCAGTCCAGGCAAGAACAGTTTCTTGTCCAAATGGCTATTTTTGCCAAGGTGAAGATAAACTCCATATGGAGTGTCTTCGATGCCCATCCTCCTCTGAAGTAAATCCAGTGTTGTCAGGAGTAGACATGTCTCAATGTCTAGAACGTCTAAATTTTTAAAACATTTTAAATGCCATATTCTGTAGGTCTTTGAAGTATTTGAAGATTACCTATCTATCTGAAATATATCTATGTATACTTAGAAGACTTAACTAACATGGCTACAAATATGATTATCATAGATGACTAATTATTAATCTATTTCTTAATTATCCATTACAATTTTAAATGAGTTACATAAACATAATACCTCAAACAAAAGTAGAAATATACACACAGTATAACAAAATCAACTTTAAGTTTGTATCAACAAACTAAAATTTATATCAATGTAAAACATTTTAAACATAAACTAAAATCTATACCAATGTAAAACATTTTAAACAAGTTGTTGCTCTTTAAAAATAGATTTATTAATCTACCCTTTTATCCTATCATTTTTATATCTTATGTATCTATATCCCCTTTTCTTTTTTAGAAAGAGATCTCATTTATAATTAACCTGTTTTAAATAAAAATATTGGTTTTTCTCTGTCCCACACCAGAGGGCTCTTCTGATTTGGGACAGAAGAATCTTTTAACCTTTTTATTTTAGGAATATGTCTGGGTTTAGAGAGGGAGTGAGCCCATTCCATTTCCAAAGCCAGCTTGGTATATTTGGGAATTTGGGCGTAGATTTTCTTACTACTTTCTGTTGGAAGGGGGCGCTGTACCTTATGGGGAAATAAAGAACATATTAGGATTATGGAGTAGTCCGTGAGAGTGTATTGTCTGAGCCAGTTGCCTTGAAACGGTTCTGGATGTTGGATCATCTGGGCCTTGGTGTCATCGGAGACCTTTCAGGGGGTCTTGGCTGGTCAAACCTGATGTATTTTAATCTGGAACAAATCCATAGCCTCTGGCTTTCTGTGGAAACAAAAGCAGAACCTCTTTTTTAAAGCAACATATCCTTATATCCAAATTTTGAAGTCAAGGTACCTCTAAAATTTATATTTTGGCATAATTTAACAGCTTTTAAAATCAAATGTTTTTCTTCAGTTACGAATACGAAAGAGAGCATAATCCAAATTTTCTGTGTGATAGCCATCTTTATGTGGCTTAAAGACTTTATTTTTTAAAACTATCTATTTGTTTATATAAATGTATATTTTTTTTTCTTTTAAGCCTACGTACATTTTTACATACATTGTAAACTATTCCATCTGAATCAGTCTTACTGTGAACCTATCGGTTTAAACTGCAGCCTTCTAAGCCTGAGACGGTGCTGTGGCTGCTGGCTCCACCCATTTTAGCTTCCCAACATGGCGGTGGTACGTTTTTTGTCAGTTCTGGGAGCCATCAACTCTCAGAAATAGTGGGTCTATGGTTTTATCAAAGCAGCGTGTAGCCCAGAAATGTCTTTTTTTTTTTAATACTATTAAAGACTAAATGTACCATACAGTGTAATGTGCTGCTGGCAGACGTCTCATTCCCACCATACTGCAGGTCAAACACGCACGCCAGGAACCCGCCATACAGTAACTCAAGCCCGCAGGCTGCGGCTAACTTGAAAGAGACAACTAGGAAGCTGTTTTAGCTCCGTTTTACAATCTTCTTTTTACGCTTTTTTAGGTTTTAAGTGGAAATTCGTGCCCCACGTTGGGCGCCATTTGTTGCTGGAAAATTTCTCTCGAGCTCCCAAGTCCTGCCAGCTCCCAAGTCCCGCCAGTCCCAGAAACCACTTACAAAATAAACACACAGACGCTTACATTATTTAAACTGCTTGGCCATTAGCTCAGGCCTATCATTGTCTAGCTCTTACTCTTATATTTAGCCCATTTCTATTAATCTCTACTTTGCCACATGGCTCGTGGCTTACCGGTACTTTACATCTTCCTTGTTCTGGCCGCGGCTCCAGGCAGTCTCTCTATCCTTCCTTTCTCCTCAATTTTCCTCTCTGTTAGTCCCGCCTATACTTCCTGTCTGGCTATTGGCCAATCAGTGTTTATTGACATATAGCGATATCCACAGCAAGACAGCTTATGTTGGAGAGGATGTAGAGCAAGGGGAACACCTCTCCACTGTTGGTGGGAATGCAAACTTGCACAGCCACTTTGGAAATCAGTATGACAGTTCCTAGAAAATTGGGACTCAATCTCCCTCAAGACCCAGCTATACCACTCTTGGGCATATACCCAAGGAATGCTCAATCATACCACAAGAGCACATGCTCAACTATGTTCATAGCAGCATTATTTGTAATAGCCAGAACCTGGAAACAACCTAGATGCCCCTCAACTGAAGAAGGGATAAAGAAAATGTGGTACATATACACAATGGAGTATTACTCAGCCGAGAAAAACAATGACATCATGAGGTTTGCAGGTAAATGAATAGAACTAGAAAATATCATCCAGAGTGAGGTAACCCAGACTCAGAAATACAAACATGGTATGTACTCACTCATAAGTAGATACTAGATATAAAGCAAAGGATAACCAGAGTACAACCCACAGCTCCAGGGAGGCTAGCTAGTAAGGAACACCCTAGGAAGCATTCCTGGGTTGCCCATTGATGGAGAAATGTATGAGATCTACATGTGCAAAACAGGGGTGAAGGAGGGTAATGGAGGGCAAGGGATAGGGCATGAGAGCTTCAGGGAGTGGGAGGTTCGAGCTGGAATGGGAACAGAGTGGGAGAGCATGGAAAGAGATACCATGATAAATTAAGATGCCATGGGAGAAGTAGAGTGCTAGGGAGGTTCCCAGGAATCCGCAAGGATGACTCCACCATAGACTACTGGCAATAGTCGAGAGGGTGTCTGAGCTGACCTACGCTAGTGATCCAATGGCTGAATACCCTAACTGTTATCATAAAACCCTCATCTAGTGACTGATGGAAGCAGATGCAGTGATCCACAGCCAGGTCCCAGGAGGAGCTCCAGAAGTCCACTTGATGAGAGAAAAGAGGGATTCTATGAGCAATGGATATCGAGACCATGACTGGAAAAAGTACAGAGACAACTAGCCAAACTAGTGGAAACACATGAACTGTGGACCAATAGCTGAGGAGCCCCAATGGTACTGGACTAGGCCCTCTAGATAAGCGAGACAGTTGTTTAGCTTGAACTGTAGAGGGGGGCCCCAGGAAGTGGGATCGGGACATGTTCTTAGTGCATGAGCCAGCTTTTTGGAGCCTAATGCCTATGCTAAGACACTTTGCGCAGCCTTGGTGCAGGGAGGAGGGGCTTGGACCTGCCGCAACTGAATCTACCAGGCTCCACTGACTCCCCATGGGAGACTTTGCCTTGGAGGATGTGGGAATGGGTGGTGATTTGGGGGGAAAGGATGGGGGGTGGGAGGAGGGAGGACAGGGGAATCTGTGGGTGGTATGTAAAAATGAATATAAAAATCTGTTAATAAATAAATAAATAGATAGATAGATAAATAAAATCTATATGTTCAGCTCAAAAAAAATAAAAAGAATTTAAGCTGGTTAGGCTAACTGGGACTCAATTGTTTTTCTTTTTTTTTGAATTTATTTTATTTTATTTTACAATATAATTCAACTTTACATATCAGCCATGGATTCCCCCATTCTCCCCCCTCCCACCCCGCCCCCTCCCCCAGCCCACCCCCCATTTCCATCTCCTCCAGGGCAAAGACTCCCCCGAGGATTGAGATCAACCTGGTGGACCCAGTCCAGGCAGGTCTAGTCCCCTCCTCCCAGGCTGAGCCAAGCATTTCTGCTAAGCCCCAGGTTTCAAACAGCCATTTCATGCACTGAGCACAGGATCCAGTCCAACTGCCTGGATGCCTCCCAAACAGATCAAGCCAATCAACTGTCTCACCCATTCAGAGGGCCTGATCCAGTTGGGGGCCCCTCAGCCATCGGTTCACAGTTCATGTGTTTCCATTCATTTGGCCACTCGTCCCTGTATTCCATCCATCCCTGGTCCCAACAACTCTTGCTCACATAAACCCTCCTCCTTCTCACCAATTGGACTCCCAGAGCTCCACCCGGGCCCTGACTGTGGATATCTGCATCCAGTTCCCTCAGTCATTGGATGGGGTTTCTAGCACGACAATTAGGGTGTTTGGCCATCCTATCACCAGGGTAGGTCAGTTTGGGCGATTTCTCGACTATTGTCAGCAGTCTATTGTGGTGGCATCTTTGTGGATTTCTGTGGGCCTCTCTAGCACTTTGCTTCTTCCTATTCTCATGTGGTCTTCATTTACCATGAACATTCCTTGTGCTCCCTCTCTGTTCTTGATCCAGTTGGGATCTCCTGCTCCCCCAAGTTCTCTTTCCCTCAACCCTCGCCCCTCATTACCCCCACTCACATCCAGACTGTTCATGTAGGTCTCATCCATTTCTCCGTCATTGGGCAATCCCCGTGTCTTTCTTGGGGTCCTGTTTTCCAGGTAGCCTCCCTGGTGTTGTGAGTAGCCATCCAGTTATCCTTGTTCCACAACTAGTATTCTCCTATGAGTGGGTACATACCATGTTTGTCTTTCTGAGTCTGGGTTACCTCACTCAGGAGGAATTTTTCTAGATCCATCCATTTGCCTGCAAACCTCATGATGTCATTGTTTTTCTCTGCTGAGTAGTATTCCATTGTGTATATGTACCACATTTTATTTATCCATTCTTCCAATGAAGGGCATCTAGGTTGTTTCCAGGTTCTGGCTATTACAAATAATGCTGATATGAACATAGCTGAGCAAGTGCCCTTGTGGTATGATTGAACATTCCTTGGGTATATGCCCAAGAGCAGTCAACAAGGCAAAGCAACAGTCCACAGAATGGGAAAAGGTCTTCACCAACCCCACATCTGACAGAGGACTGATATCCAGAATATATAAGGAACTCAAGAAATTAGACATCAAAATGCCCAACAGTCCAATTAAGAAATGGGCTATAGAACTAAACAGAGAATTCTCAGCAGAGGAAACACAAATGGCTGAAAGACATTTAAGGAATTGCTCAACATCCCTAATCATCAGAGAAATGCAAATCAAAACAACTCTGAGATACCACTTTATGCCAGTCAGAATGGCTAAGATCAAAAACACTGAAGACACCTTGTGCTGGAGAGGATATGGAGCTAGGGGAACTTTCCTCCACTGCTGGTGGGAATGCAAGCTTGTACAGCCACTTTGGAAATCAATATGGCGCTTTCTTGTTTTTCTTAATCCTTAACCAAATCCACAGTCTACATCACTCCTCAATAGAAACTCATGTATTATAGCAATGTGAAATTTCCTTATTTATATTTTTAATCATCAAAACTCTATTTAAACTAACATTATTATTATCATTTAGACAGTACAGCTTAGGAGAAAATCATCTTCATAATAACCCATAGTAAAAAATACCCAGTAGAAAAGGATGTTTCCATGAGATAAACTTGCTACATTATAGGCAATGAGGATCTCCCACACCTATTCACACCATGCTAGATACCAGAAAAAGATATCAGCAGAAAACATGTAAAGGCACAGCAGAAACAAAAGATATTACAGGGTCTGTGGCCTTGGGGCCTTGCCTATCCGAGATTCACCATCAGAGAATTGCCTCCTGGTAGTCTGACACCTTGAACCTGAATTGCCACCTGCTGCTCCTTTGATATGGCCATTTCATATTTAATAGCCTTCCATCCTAGCTAATCAATCATATACTGTCTTCAAACATACCTCAGTTTATATTAAATCAAAGCATGTTTCTTTTGTATGAGGAGCCCTCAATTCAGTTCATGAAATGGTGGAAAGAAGCAGTATATGAAACTTCTCTGACCTGTAGGTTTTTAATTACTTGGGGAAACAGGACTTTGTAAGTAGGTAACTATCACTCAGAGGTCGGCATGCCAGAATACCCAAATAAATTTCAATTTGTGAAAGCCACATATGGCCTTGTAAAGAGTGTATTATGTTTATTTGAGCTTCTTGTGAAACAAATTAGTAGTTAATCCATTTATCCAATGGATATTCTTAACACCTTTCTGAAAATAGACGTAATAGAATGCGATTGTGTTGCTATAGCTTGGTTACACTAGCAAAAAACAATCAATCATGTGTACAGAACTTACTGGTTAGATTGATGCTCACTGCCTCCAATGGCCAGGAGAGTTTTCAGTCCCTTGTTCCTCAAAAACAACAGAAAAAGAAAAATGGAGAAACTTGATTTCCTTTATATAAAACATCAGTGTGATTTCTACATTACTCATATTATTTAGTACTGTGTTGCCATGAAAAAAACCCATACCAGTATAGTTTTCTATTACTTTTGAAAATTCTGTACAAAAATTCTTTGTTATATTTTTATAATGAAATGTCTTTAAAGTTAGGTCCTCAATAAAAGTTTTTCATGTAGTTTACTAACTGCATTTCTGTGCCAATAACTTAGAGCCACAGTTAGCTCACATTCTTCCTGATGACATAAAATGACAGATTCTTTTAGTTTTACTAGTTTCTCAACCTCCATAAAAAGAATACAAATAAATTCAGTTTAAAGTGCACATCTTCATCAGAATAGTTGTTTTGAGATATTAGCTCCCAAATAATTATGATTGTCAGTTGTGAGAAGACATTAGAGTTATAGGTTTCCTGTCTCTTCCTCAGAGATTCAGATTCTGTGATCTGGCATAGGGCCAGGGATTGCTTTTGGTGTTTAGTTTAGTTTCATGTTAGAAAATGAAAGGAAACAAATAAGGAAATTCCTTTAGATGAGCTTACTTTCAGATAGGAATCATAGCTTAGATTATTACTAAGGAACGTGTCACTACTGAATATAGAATTCACTTGAGTTTTCCTCGTCTTAGTTATGGGTAAACTAAAACATGCAATTGCAGAATATGAGAGCTTGACTCATAAAAAAAAGGAAAATTAGAATAAATCAGATTTTCTGATTCTGGGAATCAGTTCTGTCTAAATTCTAATATCCTTCAATTCTTACTTCCTAAAGTAGAAAGCTAAGATTTCTTTTTCCATTTTTAAAAAATTCCTCTGATGCAAAATCAATCCCTGAGACAAAGAAAGACACTCATCCCATGGGATGTCATAATGATCACGTCAGGATTTGTAAAAGATTGTGTGATTCCTTGCAGTTGACATGTGAATTCCAAGTCATAAGTGGCAGCATCCTGCAGCAAGAGGTTGCTAGACAATCAAATCTTCTCTATATGCCTCTAAAGAAATTGTTTCACAGTCTCACACCATAGAAAAAAATCAACTGACAGTGGAATAGAGATATAAAATAAGGTCTATATCTACCAAATTCCTGTATGAAAATAATAAAATATTCATTAGAGTCATCTGTGCAGTGACATTGCTTGAAAATATTCCTAAATGTACAGGCTACTATTAAAAAGTGAAGAAAAGAGTTTCTTCTATGAATCAGGGAAGAAGGAGAAATCAGCTGCATGAAGAGATTTACATTACACTGGATGAAAATACTTTAAATTATACAATGTTAAGGAATTAATTTGAATATATATACCAGGAATGAAATAAATTACAAATTAAGAAATAAATCATCCTTGAAAACATGGGCAAAGCTCTTAAATACACATTTCTCTAAAGATGAAACCTAACAGGTGAATGACAGTCAACCTAACACATTTCAAAGAGAGATATTTAAATTACAACCACATTGAGATAATGTCTCATGTCAATCACAATAAGTATAATAAAGATGAAAATATCCAATTTTATCAGGGGTGTGAATAAAGAAAACACTTGTACACAATTGGTGGAAATATAGCTGATTATAGTCACTTAAGAAAGCACTGTGGAGATCCTTCAGAAAGATAAAATTGCTATATGACCCAGCTACCACACTGCTTAGTTTATATCTTAAAGTATATGAAATCATTTTCTTCCTAAAGGATGAGAGCACTTGACAGGAACTGTAGCATTATTTTCAAAACATAACTTGGTATCACAGAAAGTATTTGGCACTGGATGAGTGGATAATGGTGTGCTATACATAAACCCCCCAATACTATTTGAATATAAAAAGAGGGAAGGCTGCTATTTGCAACTCTGTTTGTGAATCAGGTGGACACTACATTACGTGAAAAGGTAATTGATAGACAAAGAGAACATGGTCTGACTTACAAATGCTAACTGAAATGTTCAGACACATAGAATGTGAAAGTAGAATTGTTATTCTTAGCAAATGGGAAGAAGAGAAAGAATGGGGAAAACATAGTCAAAAATTAATGAAATATAAGAATTCTTACCTTGTCAGGTAGAAGTAGGTGAGATGACACATACACTAATGGGATCATGAACTATTCTGTACTATAGTCAGAAATCAAAGATGATACACAAGAAAAGTAGCCAGTCTGCCTCAACTTAACATTCAAGAAAAATACATAGGCAGATTGTCAACTCAAACATTTTGATTCTGAACTACATTTAAAGAATCATTGACAAGTGGCAACTATTGACACATAAGTACCAAACCAAGTATCTCGAAACTGGTCCTTCTCTTACCTGGTTTTCAGATCATTGATACCTTTGAACTCCTTCAAGACCTCATTTTTCAAGATAATTTCATTGTTTGGCATCCAACCAAAGTTAAAGATTATGTGAGTACACAAGCAGGAGTCAATAAAACCAAGATTGAAACTCCCCAAGTCAGGCAGGTTCTTGGGCCACATGTGATAATAGCACATCAACTTGTAGGCAGAATCTGGGGAAATTTATCAGAACAATGCCCTCATTTAGATAACAGGGAACTTGCCAACAATTTTGCTTTCCTCTTCATCTTGCTATTATTCACATACCACTTATATAGAATTATTCAAATCAATTATTGTACATTTATTCCTTAAGTGTACAGATTCATAGTCAAATTATGGCTAACCTTTGGAGTCTCTTGAGAAAACAAACACATAATTCCTGTAAAGCACAGAACTTACCAGTTTCAAACTCTTAACACATCTCACTAGAGGAGAGAGCAGTGAAAGCTGATGTGAGTCTACTATCCATAAAGCCAACCTCTTCCTTTACCCCAAGTAGATTATCTCATAATATCTTTTTCCAATAAACCAATATGAGGAAGTAATACTAAAAGGAATCATGACAGGCAGATGATTGCATTAGGAATACTTAATAAATATTAGAGACTTATATAAGTAAGATTTTTGCCAATAACTCACCCAACTGAGCATTCAGCACAATGGCCAAACCTAGAGAAAGAGAAAACACATTTTCTCTGAATCAGTTGCTAGAATCATAAGGATCAAATTCTCAGTTCATGTGGCCTCTGCTACTAACTATATATCATTACATCCCCAAAGAAACATTACAGTTTCACAAGATGTGGACCTCGGAGTTATCATCCTTTTCAAAATCATCTACACTTATCAGTAAAACCTAGTAATGTCGTTCTGTTCCATCTTATGTGTCCTGATTGTTATGAAACTTGAAATCTACTACCTCTGCCAGTGATACTGAATGAAAAGACCAACAAGAATTTCTACTTAGTGAGCACACACATTGCAGCCTCCATAGCTATAATGAGTCAAGCCTTCCTCCAGCCAAGACACATCTCAAGTACATCATTCAATATCTTCTAGAGCCTTGGACATTATTTAGGACCATCTGTTAAGAGCCCTTGCAGGAGGACACATGCTCAATTATGTTCATATCAGCATTATTCATAATAGCACGAACCTGGAAAAAACGTAGATGCCCTTCAACTAAAGAATAAAGAAAATGTGACACATATACACAATAAAACAATGATAACATGAAATTTGCATGCAAATGGATGGAACTAGAAAATATCATCCTGAAGGAGATGACCTAGACTCAGAAGGACAAACATAGTATGTACTTACTCATAAGTTGGTACTAGATGTAAGGGAAGGGATGGCCAGACTGCAACCCACAGCAACAGAGAGGCTAGCTAACAGGGAAAGACCCTAGGAGGGACACATGGATGGCCCAGTGAAGGAGAAGTGGATGAGATCTACATGAGCAGACTGAGAGTGGGGGGTGGTGGCTGAGGGCGAGAAGTGGGGCATGAGAACATAGGGAAATGGGAGGGTTGAGCTGGAACAGGGACACAGTAGGAAGGCAGGGAGGGAGATACCAGGATAGATGAGAACATCATGGGAATAGGAAGAGGCAGAGTGCCAGGGAGGCTCTCAGGATCCACAAGGATGACCCCACCCTGGACTGCTGGCAGTGGTGGAGAGGGTGCCTGGACTGATCTATTCTGGTGACCGGTCTAGTGAATACCCTAACTGTCATCATAGAGCCTTTGTCCAGTGACTGATGGAGCGGATGCAGGGATCCGTGGCCAGGCACCAGGCTGAGCTCTGGGAATCCAATCGATGAGAGAGAGGAGGGAATCTGCAGGAGGGAGACGATGAGATCATGATGGGAAGATGTGCAGAAATGATCAGTCAAACTAGTGGAAGCCCATGAACTGTAGACTAGTGGCTGTGGA
>CABHPR010107606.1:0-14528 GCA_902168415.1 Peromyscus melanophrys
TACTTGGGTTCCGCAGGATCCTGGAGAATGGTGGGTTCCTGGGAGTTGAAGAAGCTTCTACCTTGTCTCCCCTCCCTCACTGTGGAGTTTGGAAACTGAGGTACAGACAAGGCTCTCAACCACAGAGCAGGCCAGCAGCTGGATGGAGCCTGTTCTCAGGAGGCTGGCCTCTCCCTTCCTCCTCCACATTCCCATGTAGTTTTCTGAGATAGTCCATGACTCCCAGAACAGGATCAACCCCGAATTCCTGGGTATCCCTAGGCAGCCTGTTGACCTCGCCGGCTGCCCAGAGAGGCCACTGTGCTCACACCAGAAATAACCCATCCCAGGCTCACCCACCCTGGCACCTTAGGGGGAGGGGACTTGGAGGTCCTTTGATTGGTAGCCCCCCATCTAATGCCAAAAAACCTTTCAGCACCCCCACATCCTGTCCCCCCATCTCTGCTTGCAAACCTATAGTGACAAGGAGGTGAAGAGGGTTATGATCACCCCCTCATTGAGTGCTCCGCCTCGTACAGTACAGCCTAGATCTGATTTGGCTCTTTTTTCCAGTATCATCATTAGCTCATCTTAACCTGTGAAGTATGCCTCTCGGATTCTGGTCTTTCTCACAGGAACGACTCTAGGCAAACCACCCCCCCCCCCCCCACACACACACACAAACAGCCCAGTTTATACTTAACTTCCCAAGTCCAGATACTCAACTTTCATCAATCCTTGAATTTAATTATTTTTTCTCTCTGACAGCCAATGGGAGGATTCTGTTGGTCACATTTTCACCTCCAGAGCCTTCTCACCCAGCTGGGCTGGCTTCAGTGGTCCCACAGGGATTCGTTGAGTACGTACTGCAAGTCAGGTCCAGAGGGAGGGCAAACCCAGCCTAGTGTGCTGTCTCTCAGCGTAGGGGGTTGACAGCAGACTATGGAGTGAGAGCTCACCCCCAGGCACAGAGGTAAACAGAGACAGAGACAGAGGTCAAGGCCTGAGATCCAGGGAGGCTGTGGAGCGCCCACTTAAAATTGCCTCAGAGTCCATGAAGGGCGCAGGCGTCAGAGCCTCCAACTGTCTGACAAAGTCTGTAGGGCTTGCTTCTGAATGTGCAGCTACAGTTGAAGGAATGAGGACCGAGCAGGGAGGCAAGCCCCGGCCTCAGGAACCAGGGCTGGGCACAGCAGACGGGAGGTAGGCCGGCCCTGCACCCTCAAAAGAAGGACTTCAGGGCTTGGCCGGGGGGCGGAAGCCTTCACCAGACTGTGTCCCTGTCCTGCTTTGCTAAGGGCAGTCTGTAGCCTGTCCTTGCTATACCCACAAGAATGAGGCCTGAGTCCCAAATGTCATTAGTGTCCTTCCTGGGGTCTCAAAGTCAGTCCTCTTTCAGATGAGAAAAGCAGCTGGCTGGTAGCTCCTGATCCTGGGCTCTCCATCGAAGGATAGCCAAGCAAAGACTAGAAGAAGGCTCAGGGAGAGATGGGGACATGTGAGGAGGAGCCTCTGGAGAATGGGGAAGCAAGTGCAAAGACCCTGAAGCAGGACCAGCCTGGAGGTCAGAGGTCAACTGCTTACCATTGGCATCATTATCCTTATTAATTAGTATAGTTATTCCAAGCAGCGTCCTAGAATTCCAGTTTGGAAGCATGGGACAGCCAGGGTACAATTCAGGAGCTAATTCAAGCAGGATTCAAACCCTAACATTGTAGTTCTTAAGCTGTGTGGTCACAGCCAAATCACTCAGCCTCTCTGAACCTCTAACAGCAGTAACACTGAGTCTTGCAGCTCGGGTTTATCATGGGGATCAAATGCACTGGAGCATGGAAGTGACCAGAAGTACAGGAACCGCTGACCTGCTCTGAGCCCCCAGCATGGCTCTCCCATTTAACAGTCTAGAACCCCTCACCCCAACAATGCAGCCCCATGCCCAAGGTCACATGGCCACAAGAGGCCAGAAAATGGGGAGGTCTCCTACCCAGTCTACCTTACCCCAAATATCCCAGGCCAGCAATTTTGTTATGAAGAAACCGTGAAGCTCCTCGCCCTCTGGACCTCCCTGCCCCGCCCCAGGGACTCATTCTCCCCACTGAGGATGGTGCTGAGCTCTGAGATGTGTGGGAGGGTCAGAGACTGTGTGTGGACGAAGCTCTGGCCATGGCATGGGCTGAGCATCCCCATGGTGCAACACACTGGTGGGACTCCCTGAGGCAGAATGGTCAGAATAGGCATGGCAGAAGGGCCACTCTCAAGCCAGCTGACCTCTACTTATTTGGGGGACATTTACACTCAGAGCATGCAGCTTCAGGGACCCATCTGCCACCCTCCACCCAACGATGTCTGGCATCCTCCGTGGCATCCTGCGGCATCTGAATTCAAGGTGCCCAGGCTGAAGGCCCTGCCTGACACTCACCAGCTCCATGGCTGTGACTCTGTGTCCCCACTTTGTTTTCCTCATCTGCAATATGGGGGCAATCTCTGACCGCAGTGAGTGTTCGAGTTACATTCACATTTGCTGTGACTGAAATGACAATTTAAGGAAAGAAAGATTGATTCGGGTTTATGGTTTTAGACATCTCATTCCATCATGGCGGAGGGCAAGGTGGAGCAGAGCAGTCCCATTACGCAGAGAGAGAAAACAGAACTATCTGTGGGTACTATATCCCAGGACCTACCTCCAATGACCCACTTCCTCTAGCTAGGTCCCACCTCCCAAGGTTTCTACAATGTCCCCAGATAGTGTTACCAACCAAGGACTAAGCATTCAAAACATGAGCCCGTGGGGGGTGGGGAGCATTTCAAATTTCAACCATAACAGCAACAGTGTCTGGACTGCCCCCAACAGAGTGCTATTGGTAGAGACCATCTCTGAGTTGGTCCTGCCTAGTCCCTTCATTTTCTGGAGGGGGAAACTGAGGCTCAGAAGGGTAATGGAGCCACTCACCAACACACAGGGTTGAGAAACCCTGCTGTGTCCCCCGGGTCTCCTGGGTTCTGAGCCTCTAGAAGCACGGAGAGGCCACTCGACCTTTAAAGGATTGATGAAAGTGTCATCATTGCCTGCTAAACCCACAATAGAGGAAGCCCAGAAGCCCGACTTGAAGCTGCTTATGTGGTGGGAGCTTAAAACTCAGAGAGTGGTGTGTGCAAAACTGGGTTCTTCTGTAAGGAGGAGAGGCCCCTCATGCCAACCATGGTGCAAAGCCTGTGTGTTTGTGTGTGCGCGTGCGTGCGTGCGTGCGTGCGTGCGTGCGTGCGTGCGTGTGTGTGTGTGTGTGTGTGTGTGTAAGGGATATTCAACTCACTTTGAGTTCCTTTAGGAAGTGGCATTGAACCCGTGTAATGGACAGGGCAGCAGACAGGGCTGGGAAACTTGTCAGGAAGTGAAATAGAGGTCTATGGATGACACTGGGGTGCCAGACAGAGAGCCGGTAGCAGGCACTGGGGTGCTCGGCAGAGTCTAGTGCAGACCTCAGGCTCTCCTCACAGTGGTAGCTGCAGCCCTCTGGCTGCCTTCCCCAGAATCTCTGCGTTTAGAACTGACTAGGGAGGGCGCAGAGGGAGAGGGAGCATCTAACCCCCACCTCTCGCCCCTCAGCACCGGCTACAGTCCTCCCCGACATATTCAGGTTCTACACCCCCAGATCTAGCCAAGCTCAGACAGAATAAAATTGAAACAAAAGAGGTCTGTACTAAACATGGATAGGCTTTTCCCTTGCTATTCTTATAGTCCAACAACCTACAGACCCTTTACATAGTATTAGGTAGAAATAAAGTACTTGGTGGGGGTCGGGGTTGTGCTTAGCTTCTACACAAATACCAGGCCATCAGTATGTGGGACAACTGTAAATGCCTTTGGAAACCCAGCACCCAAGGACTAAGGGGGGCAGCCAGGACTGCTGTGACCAGCAGGAAAACTGTAAGCAACTGCGAACTAGACTTGTAAAAACACTAAGCAAATCTTTAAAGTTCTCTGACTTTCGCTTTCTTTCTCTTTGAAATGGGATAGAGGGAGACCCTTCAAACAGCTCTGGGTAGCCATCCTCAGGAACCCTCTCTGGGTTTCTCTGACAGTGAGGACAGAAGCCCAGCCCAGCAGTGGTCAGGGTATCGGGTCGAGTGGACGGGAACCAGATTTAGGGTTTCTCTTTTCACTCTCAACTGCAAAGGGAGGCTTGAGGGACAGGTATAGGAGGTGATGGATTTGTGTTGTTGAAAGATTGGATGGCAAGCCCAGGAGAGAAGCACCAGTGGTTGGGTAAGGGGGGGCAGCAGGAATAGGGGACAAAGAAGGGGCTGAGGGTGAGGGCAGCTTGGGTGCTGGTGATGCGGAGTGGGCAGAGGGACTGCTCAGACATCTCTAGGGTCCTGTTTCCATCATCTGTGTGCATGTTCATCATTTCCGCCTCCTGAAATGCGGAAGGGTGGGAAAGGATCAGGAGGTTTGTGGAAGGGAAGAGACCAACTTCTTTCCCACACCACTTGAGGGTCCCCGCTGCTTCCTCCTTCCACGGGGAGCCAGTGCCTCCACGCACGTGTTTCCTACAGTCTGATTGCCTCTCCGAGAACAAGCTTGATAAAACCCAGCCCTGAGCTCGAGGCTCACATGTGTTTTGGTGACCAGGATTAGCCCTTAAGTTCCAGCAAAGCTGCAGGGGCTGGCAGAGTTCAACCTGCCTACAAGCCAAGTCCCATGATCAAGGAGTCTGGAGATGGAGGTGCTGGGGGACTCCTGGTGTCACTGGAACAGCTGAGCCTGGCCTCTGTGACTAGCTCAGTGGTCCAGACTTGCCCAGGGATGGGGGCTTTGCACTGATGGAAGAGCTGTGGGGGGGGGTGTCTTTGTGGGGACTCAGAGCTCCTATGTTGAGGACAAGCTGTGCCCCCCATAGGAATAGTGCTGTGATCTCCTCACAGGGAAGAGAGGGTGAAGCTGTGCCCCATCCCCAGCCTTGTGCTCAACTCCCTGTCTGTAAAATGTACAGGGGTGTCTGACCCCTGAGGTCCCATGCAAAGGTTCACAACCTGGATTGAGATACTGTAGGTATCCCCAAATTCATGGGCTTTGGGGTGAGTTGGCAGCACCCCAAAACAAGTAGAGGCTTTCCCTCATTTGGCCATGGCCTTCTATGGTCAGCATAAGAAATGCACCAAGAAGGAGACTGCTCTCCACTCCCCCACTGTGCAGAGCACGCATCAGGGGGTTCACTGGAGCCTCCATGAGCCCCTACCAAGACTCCCTCCCCAGTGGAGCCCTCGGCTGTCATGGGCAATTCTGAGAAGGGCTTGTCCCAAGCCCTTCCCACTTTGCCTAACCTCCCCTGGTAGAGCTCCCATGGCGGCGGGGTGGGGGGGTGAGGTGGGGGGGTGGGCGGGGGGGGGGGGGGGGGGGGGGGGGGGGTGGTCACAACCCAGTGGCCTGGAGGAACTGTAGAAAGTGAGCTCCGCATTTCTAGCTACTCTCTAGGACATCCCACTGTAGGACCCACTGACCTGAGTTGAGCCTTGTACCCAGGGTGGCTGGTCTCAAAAGCCCAGCTCTGTCTACACTGCAGGAGCAGCCAAAGTCATTTCTTCCATTATTTCCTCTTCTACTTGAAGAAAACAACAGTCTAAATGTTCCATGTCCACCCATCCCGGGTGACCTCTGTCCTTTTCCCTTCCCTCCCTCCAGCCACCTGGAGCAGAAGCTCATCCCTGCCCAGGGCCATTGCACTCAGAGTGGCGCCTCCACATCCACAGTGCCAGCCTCTTGTCCTTGATGCCACATGTCCTAGAAGTCACACCTAGGACATGGTGCCGATAGATTGTACCTTTTAATCCCGTGTGACAACTCCAGTCCCACATATTCCTTGTTCTCTTGTCCGCCTCATTTTCCTGTCATGTGAGTGACCTGAGGATTAGAACCTCGTCCCTCTCCCCTCTATCCCAGGTGCCTCTAGCAGTGTCTGGTGACAGTACATGCTTATGAACATGACCGTCCTTTACTGGTGCATGTGTGGAGGGATCAGAGACTGGGTAGGAGTGAGGTGGCAGGAAATCTTGAACACCAAGGTCAGGCATTTGGACCTTATCCTTTGAGTAAACAGGAAGCTAACAGGTGAGGTCATCACCTCAGCTTGTTTCAAGGACAGAAGAGGAAGAGAGCACAAACGTGGCAGGGTGTTCTGCATGGCAAGGGCCATGTCGGTGGGCTCTCCATCCTAAATGAGGTGTCACTTCGCCCTTGCTGCTCCTGACCACAAAGACTGATGTATGGAAGGGTGGCATGGACCCAGCCTCAGGTCATTCTGGAAGCTCTCTCCCTGTGAACTACACTCCTTCTGTTTGACTATGTAACCGCACCTAGAACGGGAACCACACCGCAGTCTCTGTGGCCACATTTCTCTGTCTTCATGGCTTTGTCAGGCCCCTTCCAAGGTGTGAAAATGCAGATTCCCTGGCCCAGCCTTGGATTTCCAGGGTATGGCAGAGTATGCTTTTTTAAAAAAAAAAAATGTTTTTTAACCAGCTTCCTGGGGAATTCTAATATGCCATGGGGACTATGGAACCCTGCTGCAAGATTCCTGGCACCCATTTACCACTTTTCTTCTAGAAATTTCTGCCCCAGATGGCATAAGATAAATACACACAGCAGGAAGCAGAGTCCATGGAATCTCCCCTGAGCTTCTGTCCTCTTGGGAATATCTTGCCGGTTCTCACCCTAGTAACATCCTGCTGAGACCCCCTTTTAGGACCTGCCTCCCACAAGTAGCCTCCTGACCATCTCTCCCCTGTGGGGTTTGTCCCGTCTCCTCTGAAGCCTTGTATTATTCTGCAAGATCCTCAAATGGCATTGCCACCTCTCCTGAAGTCACTCAGTCATTGAGCAAATATTTACCAAGAGCTTTCTACTGGTTACTTCTATGTTGCTGTAATAAAATACTCCTAACAAAAGCAACTTTAGAGAGAATTGGTTTATTGTGGCCCATGGCTCAAGGCTACATACAGTTCACAGTGCTGGGAAAAGTCACAGCAGCAGGAGCATGAGGCAGATGGTCACTTTATATTCACAGTCTGGAAGCAGAGAGAGACGAATGCCTATGCTCAGCTCACTTTCTCTTTTTTATGCCGTCCAGGCCCCAGCCGAGGGGATGATGCCACCCACAGTGGGCAGGTCTTCCCATCTCAACCTGATTGAGTTCATCCTCTATGGGCATACCCAGAGACCTATCTTGCAGGCAATTCTTCTAGATCTCAAGTTGACAATTAAGATTAACAATCACACCTCCTATAGGTGTGGTTCTAATTAGATACTGAGTTATCGGACAGATAGCACACTGCCCCCAAAGATACTCAACACACTGAGAGAGAGAGACTGGCAGATACCAGTATCAAAAACTCCTGGTGGGACTTTGGCAGCTGGCTGCCAGGATCTGAATCCTAGGCCCACCCTCAATGTCTGTGTGACCTTAGGTAGGCTGCTTCTCACCCCTCTGTGCATTGGTACTCCCATTTGTAAACTGGGGATGGTACTAATGCTGGCCCTGAGGGTTGGAATGAGAGATGAATGAGGTACCAGGCAATGTATATAGTTCATTCCAGGCTCTAATGTAGAGATACTAAGACATGACAGGGTTGATGCTGTGTGCTGAAGCCTTAGGAGAGGAGAGGCTCCTATCCCACCCAAAGTGGCCAGGAAGGCCCCCTGAGGGCAAGGCAGGTGTCACAAATAGATGCTCCAGCGAAGAAAATACCCCTTGTGCAGAGAAGAGGTAGGAAGGGTGTACTAGGCAGCATGAACAGCCTAGGCACAGGCCAGAAGCAAGGGAGGGAGGAAGTGATGCCATCGGGATGCGCTGAGAAGTCAGAGGGTGGAGACTACAGGAAGTCTAGGTGCTGCAGCTTCTGTTTCCTGCCCTTGTGGGAACGGAGGACCTAATAGAAAGCACACATCTAAGCTGAGCTGGGGGCAGCTAGGGGTTCTTACTGATGCTGGGAAGCCATTGCTAGGTACTTAACTAAGTTCCAGGGGTCCTGCTCTTGGCAAAGCATTCTGGGAACTTCCTTGAGAATAGCCTGGAAGGCAGCTGAATAAGCCACATGGGGGTAAGAAGAGTGTGACTAACCACATTCTAGCTCTGTCTTGTTCCCAATCCCCATGACCAGGCTGGGACACCCTTCCCCTTCCAGCCCTGTCTCTATCATGTGTCTCTATCACTCTTCCACCTCAGCTGGTAAAGACCAGGCCTTGGACATTTCAGACAGAATGTCCCCAGCAGGGCTGATAGGGGTTCTCAGCCCTGTGACAGAAACCGCCTCCTGACCTTAACACATGCCCACTAGGCAAAGGTCAGCAGTGACCTGCCTGAGTAGCTGGTTACACACCCAGGGAGTACTCATAGCTAGCCTGTTGCAATGGGTGCTGGGCTGAGAAGTGCTTAATGAGAAAATCCCCTTGAAAAACTTCAAAAGAACGTCCCTGTAAGGTTTTTTGGCTTTGATTTTCATTAATTGTGGCAAAATGTACAGAACATAAAATGAATCGTCTTAACCATTTTAGGCATTCAGTTCAATGGCATGAAACACATTCACACTGTGTAGCCATCATATCTAAAACACCAAAACTCAGTCACCATCTAATACCACTGGCCATCTGCCTTTTCCCTTCTATCACTGTGGAGCTGACGCCTCTTGGGACCCATAGAACTGGGATCCTACAGTGCTTCGCTGTGTCTTTGCCTCAGATCCTCAAGGTTCATCTATGTAGTAGTGTGTGTCAAAAACTTTTTTTAGTTAACTAATATTCCATTATATAGCTGTACCCCACATTGTGGGGGCGTTATATGTAAAAACAAGTTGTTCCTGACTTTGGACTATTATGAATAAAGCTTCTCCGAGAAGGTGTGTATGCCTGAAACCCCAACATTGAAAAGGATGAGACAGGAGGATCCCCAGTTTGAGGACAAGTCTGGACTAAAATCAAATTTTATTGCTATCTGTTGGAGTGCCAGCTTTCTGTCCTTTGGGTATAATAGTCTAGTGGGTCAGGTGACAATTCCATGGATTTTCCAGGACTTCCTGCTGTCTCCCACAGCGGCTATGTTAGAGACACCACCTCTCCATGCTTTCTACAGAGCCAAGACTGCCCTGTGTAGGGCCACCAGCAACAGTGTGCATGGTGGTACAGTGTCCACTCACAGTTAGAAAGTTACACCTGTAGTCTGGTTTGCAGAGGCCAGTGGAACCCGTCTTCTCTTGTAGCCATGCCCATTTTTAGCTTCTGAGGGCGTCTAGGCCCTGAGCTGTTTTCCTACTGTGGGGATGGGTGAGCAGTGGGTGTTACGGGAGGCAGAAGCTTCTCTCCTGGAGAGGAGCACAGTTCAGCCCCTCTGCTAAGGCTCAAAGTCTCCCTCTGTGCAGAATGAGGTCCTTGTCCCACTGGGCCTGGTTCTCCCCAGCTAGACCTTCTCTGGGGACAGAAGAAGACCCTCTTGTTTTCATTCAACAAGAAGAGTGGACCCATTATGTGAGCCAGCATACTCACCCTTCGAGCCTCAGGCTGCCCAGAAGACCAAATCAGAAAGGAGACCTCTGTGTTGACTTACAGAGGAGCCACCATCACTCCATTCAGAAACCTTTTTTGCCTGCCTTGGAGGCTTTATGGACACCAGAGGGTGACCTGAATCAAGATGGAGGAATGTGGACCGGCATCAGGCTGAAGGAGTTCCTCACCATAGGCCACAGCTCTGTGACTGAAGATCTGAGAAGAAGCAACAGGGAGAAAAGTCTCATTCTGATACAGTTCAGAGAGACGCAGTCCATCATGGAGAGAAGGCATGGCAGTGGGCAGCTCCAGGCAGCCAGAGTGTGCACGTACAGCTTCTTCCATCTTGAAGGAACAAGAAGCAGAGAATAGACAGGAAGTGAAGCCAGGCCGTAAAACCTCAAGGCCCTTACCCAGTGGCTCACTTCCTCCAGTGAAGCTCCACTTCCTGAAAGTTCCACAACCTTCCAGCACAGTGTCCCCAGCTGGAGACCAAGTGTTCAAAAATGTAAGCCTGAAGGGGACGCTTCACACTCAGACCACAACAGACATCATGGAAAATCAGCAAGACACAGCAAGGGGAGGGCTTTGAGCTTAGTTGTCCCCAGGTCTGGCTGGCACACTGGGGCAGAGAAGCTCATTGAGTCCTGAGGGACTCTGTTTGAGGTGGATTGGGTTCCACTGAATAGGACAGCATCTGAGGGGATGTGTCAATGACAAAACTGGGGTTCAGAGAAAAGTAAAGGTCAGATGGGGGAGACCTGCTCATCACCCAGGACAATGGACAAAGAGACCTTGAAATTACAGCCTGCATGGAAGTCTGGGGAGAGGCCAGGCCCCAGCACCCACCACTTGGATGCTGGTGGAGAAAGGTGAGGCTATTACAGTGACTGTGTTAGTCCGTGTTTCCGTCTTTATGACTGAGAGAGCCAACTTAACGGAAGAAGGACTTATTCTCTCTTATAAGTCCAGAGGCTTCAGCCTGAAGTGATCCAGATCCCTTGTTGCCAGGTCTGAGGCAAAGGGTCATGGTCAAGCAGAGTGGCTCACCTCACCTCAAGGCAGCCATTATGACGTTTGAATTTTTTATTTCATTTTCTGTATAAGGGTGTTTTGCCTGTATGTATGTATAGGCACCACTTGTGTGCAGTGCCCATGGAGGCCAGAAGAGGGTGTCAGATCCCCTGGGACAGGAGTTACGCTCTCTCCTATCCTCTGGCCCTTACAGCCTCTCTGTCCCTCTTCTGTGTTGTTCATTGAGCCTTGGAGGGGTTGAGCAGACGTCCTTTTTATGGTCACGAACTCAACAGTCATTTACTCTTCTATTTTGACCAGCTTTAAGTCTCTGTAGTTAATGCTCCTGCTGCAAAACGAAGTTTCTCTGACCCCGGCTGACCTCAGCACCAACGTATGGACATAAATGCAACTCACTCTATGACAGCTTGAGGCACATCGTGTCCATTAAGAAAAACAAAAACAGCAGTATCTTCCCCTCTAAGGGCTATGATCATCCCAGCCACCAGCTTTCGAGCAGATTCACAAGACTGGACATCACTTCCCTCCTATGGAAGGGATCTCAGGTCCTATCAGAAAACAGCTGGTCACTCTCATGACAGACGTGCCAGCACTGTGCCCGTGGGTGCGTCTTGCTTGACCAGTTGATAGCATTGCATACAGGGTTTCACTTGAGTAAGGCTGTTAGTCATCTCTCCCAGCAGCCTGCACAGCACCTTCTGGGACAGCCAGCAGGGCCATTTGGTTGCTCTTGCCACCAAGTGCCCTTTAGTGTTTCTCATCCCGGCCACCCCTAACTCCTGAGTTTACTACTGGCCTGTTTAGGCCACAAGAGAAAAGTTACCATTTATTTCTTAATTCAAGTTCTAGAATCACGGGGAAAGAATCTAATCAGTCTATCTTAGTTAAAACACCGTGACCAAGGCAGTGAAAGAAAGCATTTAATGTGAGGCTTACAGTTTCAGAAGGTCAGAATCCATGACCATCGTGGCGGGGAGCACGGCAGCAGGAGGGCAGATATGGTGCTTCTAGAGCAGCAGCTGAGAGCTCACATCTTGAGACACAACCATGAGACAGATGAGTTAACTGGGAATGGTGCAAGTCTTCTGAAACCTCAAAGTCCACCCCACAGTGAGACACCTCCTCCAAAAAGGCCACACCTCCTAATCATTCCCAGACACTTCCACCTACCGGGACCCAAGTATCCAAATATATGAGCCTGTGGCAGCCATCCTCGTTCAAACCACCACAGTCTAGTTTGTGTCAGATGCTTACCCCCAAACCATCCAGCTTTCCCCAAGGTGGGGTCATGCTGTGTGCACGGTGGCTCCTCAGTGGTTGTGTGGGCCAGGTGATGCATCACAGTTCCCTGGAATGGCTGGGTGTCATGGGCAGACAGAGCCTCTCACAGGGCTTTCAAACACATGTTTAAGAACACACAGGTGGTTGTTTTTTCTGCCTGAAGATGGTGAGAGGGCCGATCTAATCATTAATTGATGAGATCTACAATCACTAAAGAGGCATGCCTGTGGGATTATCTTGATTCTGTTAAATTGAGGTGGAAAGACCTGCCCATTGTGGATGTGACTATTCCCTGGGCTGGGATCCTGGGCTGTGTAAAAACAAAAACCCTGTAGATGCCATGTGACCAGCTGCCTTAGGCTCCCACAGCTGTGACTTCTCCACCATGGTGGACTGTATCTTCAAACTGAGCCAAAATAAATCCTTTCCGTCTTAAGTTGCTTTTATTAGAGTGTTTTATCACAGCAACAGGGAAAGGTAAGACAGATGAACTGCCAGCAAGACATAGACCATAAAATGCCCTGCAAGAGTGCCTGCCACATACACCAAAAGCCCTCCCTCAATTGGTCCAGATTTATAGGAAGAAGTATTAGGACACCCCTATTCACCCAGATACCAGACTGGCCTCCGAAACTCTGCTGAGCTAACCCATGCTGATGTCCTCGCTAGTCAGGCTGCTTTCAGCTCTCTCCTTGCAATTTGCATTTCCAGATGCTCCCAAACACATCATCCCCTCTTCCTCACCCTCATGTTTCCATGCACACATCTTTCAGGATGCATCACATAGCCAAGTCGGAGCATCCTAAAACAGGAGATGCAGACCAATGCTTGTGAATTTGCCATCTGTCCTTCATCCTAGCACCTGGACAGAGGCAGCCCACCCTCCCTGTAATGGTCAGCTTCCCCTCCCTTCTGCCCATATTTGTCCCCTAGAGTCCTATTTTTCCACCTGTCCCCCTTCTATTCAATCCTGATAACCTCCTGTCATCTCCTCTCAGACGACATGAAAAGATATCACCTTCACTGCCCCTGGCCCATCCTTGCCTTCCCATCTGGCCACTCCACAGGGGGCTTCTATAACCATGCCTGCCCCTTGCTCATCCTCTGAAACTTTAGCTGAGCCTACATCTCCTCTAGGGACAGCCTGGTGCCCTCTTTACATCCAACCTCCCTGCTGCCTCATAGTTGCTGATGTGACATGGCGGAGGAAGGGGCAGTGCCATCCATCCATCCATCCTTCCATCCATCCATCCATCCATCCATCCTTTTCTTTCTGGCCTCTGAGACTCAACCTCTGAAAATGGCAAGTTTTGAACATAGGTGATCACAGGCAAAGAGGAAACACTGTGAGAAATCAGAGCTCCTGTTTGCTAACCCACTTGCCAGCCTCACACCTCTGTGGCCTCTTCCACACTCACCTGCCGAAGGCCCTGAGCACACCTGAATCTATTTCCCCTGCTGCCAAAGCGTCTCCCTTGTCTGCCTGGGGTAGCCTTTCTCCTCCCTGCATCCTGTATTCTTGCTCTCAGAAAGTTAGGTACCACCCTTCCCTTGGGCCAGATATAATTCTACATTCTTTCCCTTCCTGCATCCTTGCTCTCAGAAGGCTCCTTCCGCACCCAGACCCCCGCTCTTTCCTGCATCCTGGCATGGAATCACTCTCCTTTGTAGTTAGTGCTTCCCTCACCTGGCAATTAAGCACATCCTGCCGTGCCTCTGATGTTGTGCAGGAGGGTGCTTCGTGCCTGGTGCTATTGTGCAAGGTGCATGTTGTCTCGATGCTGATTAGTTCAGGAGGAGGAGGAAGAGGCAGGGTGCCTCACCAGCCCTGAGCAAGGCTCTGCATACATGAGAAGCTTGATCCTGGAGTGATGATGGATGGGGTGGCTGTTGGTTTTCCTCCAGCTCATCCTTTATTATGCTGTCAGGAAACCTTTCTTCAGATTGTTCTGATTATCTTACTCATCTGGTTCCTTCGATTTAGTCCAAGAGTGCACTGAGTCCTCCAGGTGGGTGGTATCTTGGGGATGCAGAGGGGCCTGCCCCCTGCAGGGTCCTGCATGCTCAGGAAATGATCAGACACGTGGCATGCCTGGGATGAAGGATGAAATCTAAGAGCTGGCAAACATGACAGGGCCCTGTAGAAGTGGGGTACCTTGTAGCTCCAGGCGTGGAGGCTGACCTTGGATGATGAAAAGACTTTGAGTGGTCTCCAGGGAGATGTATTTGGGGTGAAATAAGAAGACACAAAGGGGTTTCAGGCAGGGACCATTTAAGGAGCAAAGCAATTCGGACGTCAGGACCATTGTCGTCTCCGTGTCTTCTCGGGTAGCTCCAGGACGGAGGGAAAGGTCCAAAGCCACCCTGATCTGCAGAAGCCTATTGATCTCAATTGGGTTGTCATTGTCCCTAAGTAGGCAATTTGCCCAGATCCAAAATGTAAACTCTCAGATACCAGTCCCTCTGCTCCCTTCCTGTCACTGAAACCAGAGAGGCAAAGGGACAGAATTCTGTGTTGTATGTAGAAAGGCCATCTGCTGAGGATCCTAGTCACCTGTAAAGAATGTATGCTTGGCATCATTCTGAATCTGCTGGTCCACCCTACTCTACTAGGAAGTGAAATATTTGTATATTTCTTGTATTTTATATGTATTTGTGTGTGTGTGTGTGTGTGTGTGTGTGTGTGTGTGTGTGTGTGTGT
>CABHPR010107607.1:0-29684 GCA_902168415.1 Peromyscus melanophrys
TTTTTTTTTTTTTTTACCTTAACTTGAAAAGTGTATTTAACAGTCAGATGCAGGTTTGTATGGAAATAAATCTATTTGAAATCGTAAAGATACTATGAAATCTATGAAGATGCTATCCAATCTTTCAGGGCTCTCGTCTACTACCTTGTGCTCTGTCCATGTCTCCTGACAAGTGGCAAAAAACATTCTTAAGCTGAAAATAATAATAATAATAAAATGTGTGATTTTAGGTAGCTAAGAAATCTAGATGATAACCAGTTTGCTATGGACCTAAACAACACCTGCAAGGGCCAGCTCTCTACTTGGTTTGGCTTCCTTGAGTTAGCTGCATTTGAGGCTCTGTGGGATGGTCCCCAGGAAATTCCAGCTCACTTTGTCACAAAAACCCAGTGTAACTAAACAGGGAAAACATATGCAGCACAAGTTAGAGCATTATGCTTATTGGCAAACCCAACTTGTTGAATTGCTTGCATTGTTGGCCTTGTGTGGCCATGAGATGCTCTGATGACCAGTGACTTACCAAGGTTGGTGTCTGGCCTGAGGGTGAGGAGGTCTGGGACCCCACAACACAAAGAAGGAGTGTGGTTAGCAAAACCATCTAAGGTCTGCTTCCATATGTGAGCTGTGGAGAACAAAGGCCTTTGCAGCATTACATGTTAACTTCTTCTGTGTTGTTTGTACAGCTCTTATCACACCCGACTCTATGTGTGAGGTGCTGCTACCTCATGCCTGCAGAGAACAGATGGACTGGAATTCTCGGTTTCCACCAACGCTGGTTTTCACAACACTTAGCCCACAGTGAGTACATAAAGGGATGCTAATAAAAATTAACAAATTTAACACACACATTCATCGAAAATGAATGACTGATATCAACAGTTGAAGTAGTGGATCTGGGGGAGAGAGTAAAAGGAAAACTTTAAAATTATACCATTTCCAGAAGAACACAACAAAAAGAAATCAAAAGCCATTCATTCAGATCCCCACCTTCCCGAAGGGATTGTTCAGGGACAGTGAGAGGACATATTGCTCATGTGTACCCAAGAACCCCACACGGAAATATGTCCAGACTGTCCCGGCAAACTACCATAAGAAATAAGTAGAGGAAACTACTCCAAGAAAGAAGGGCCAGAGGAATGGATTGCAGTGCAGAGGTTAGGGAGCAGACCAGGCCTCCAAACCAAGGAAAATGCTTTTCCAGAAAATCCACCACCAAGACCTTGGGAAAAACACAGCAAATGTTCAGATAGGACAATTCACAAATGAAATCACACAAAATGACCTTCTTAATAATTAAATACTGTTTCCATCAGACCCTATCTCGAGAAAGTCTTCCCTGGTGGGACAGAGAAACTAGACTACTTCTGGTTTTTTGTTTTGGTTTGGATTTCATTTTGGTTTAAGAGACTACCAAGTGCACTTTGTCAGGACTACACGGCATACAGACAGATGGAAGGAATTCATCATTGCCTCATTGAACAGGTCTGGGATGTAGCTCAGTGGTAGAGCACCTGCCTGGGACTGTAAAGCACTGGAGTTCATTTCTTCCTCCAAACTTCTGTGGAGGGGGTTGAGGACACTGAGATTAAATGTGTCCCTGGGTCAGGGGAATATTTAACAACACAGAATAAGATGTGGCAAACTGGCAAGTGGGCCAGATTGAGCTTTGTTTGTTTAAAATTTTAGTTAGAGTTATACCTTTTATTTTTTGTGGGAGTGTTTGCCCTGTATATGCACCAGTTTGCACCCAAGGAGGTGAGAAGGGGGCATCAGATGCCTGGAAAGGGAATTGCTGACTGCTGTGAAGCACCCTGTGGGTGCTGGCCCTTGAACCCAGGTCTTCTGCAAGAGCAAAAAGTGCCGAGGCTTCTCCAGCCCAGCTTTGTCTGTTTGTATGAAATGTTACTGGCACACAGCCACGCCCGGTTCCATACTATTGTCCAATGGCGGTCTTCTGTGCCTGATCGTACAGAGTGCAATAGTTTCAATGATTGTATTGTTCACAAAGCTTAACATATTTAGCACCATTTAAAGCCCTTTAAAAAAAAATCCGGCAATCTGTGGCATTACAGCCTTCAGGAAACAGGAGGCCATTCTTCCAGTTCTCAGTCAGGCATTTCAATGGCCAGAGAGTGGCACACTGTCGTCTTCATCAGTCACTTCCAGACTGAGTAGAAGAAGCAGAGAGGGAGAAGAGAGGGCAGCTGGGTGCAGGAATGAGGCTTACAGAGGAACCAAGAAGAGGCAGGAGGAGCCGGAGCAAGGTCCTCATAGGGTCTCCCCGAAGGAGCGAGGAAGGCAGGTGCTGGAAACACCCAGGGTCTTTGTCTGCCTCCAAGGATTCCTCTTGCATGCCACTGCAGCCCATTTCAATGTTTTATTTCTTCGACCCGCCAAGCATTACCAAACAGTTATTATCTGAGCTTCTAACAAACAATTATTCCAGCTCCTAATTTATATTTCAATCATTTTAACTACTGATCTTATGATCACATCCAGGCTCTGACCACATTAGTGCCATTAACTATGCGGCAACCAATAAAATCTGCATGAGAGACTTACTCTGTATATACTCCCTTAGCACCATTTATTAAAATAATGTCGACTATTAACGTTTAAACTAAATGTAATATATATATTTAATATAAAAATTCTCATTACTGTGATTAATAAAATTTTTACTGTATGCTGATATTTAGTTAGAGAAAATGAACAAGTTAAGCCAACTGAAGTATTTCAGTTACATTAATTTAATTAAATATGACTTTTACATTATGTAGGACCACATATATACTACTGATAATTCTAACATATTTAAGGAATCAAGAAACAGAATCCCACTATCAAAGTTACAATTAAATTGTCAGAGGTTTTTCTAGACAAAGCATACATGCTCTCCCTCCTGAAGACCCCTCACTTTTCCAAATAGGCCCTAAGGAATTACACAAGCTAAAAAGTAATACTGCTCAATTTCCTCCTTTATGTAGTCTGGGGGGCGGGGGTTGAAACAGACAGAAAATGCAAAATAATTACCATGCTGGTTCTTTGGCCATCTGCTTTTCCACAGAAACATCTCCCAAAACAACTCTAAAGTGTAGATGTTGGTCAATCCACTTTCTTCCTTCTGGCTCTTGCACTGGGACCTAGGGTGACAGAACTTCCTTGATGCTTCCTAATTTAGGGACCTGGGATACTTTATCTTGGTTTCTATTCCATCAGTAAAGTGGGAATGGGAAGATGTAACAAGCTCCTCCTCTGAGTTGGGCATCTTCACAGCTGCTTTGGTGGCACTTATGATGTTATGTCTGCTCTGAACACGAGCACATGGCCCGGGTAGTGTGTGGCCATCTGCCCCTCTGACATGCCTCGCAGACATGCTGCTCTTTCCTTCTCTCTCGATGTTGTCTGTCCATGACTTCCTCCTAACTCACAATCGGTCCTATGACCACTCCCGATTAAACGTGTAAAAGAAGGGCCTTGGGAGGTGGCTCTGTTGGTAAAATGCTTGCCATGCAAGCATGAGAAGATGGGGACCTGAATTTGGATCCCCAACACCCAGGTAAAAAAGTGACCTAGGAGCACTTGGAATCCTAGTGCAAGAAAGTAGAGGCAGAGGGTCTTTGTGGTGCCGTGGTCTACTTGACTGGGTCTTAGAAGCCTGACTAGGTCAATGAGGGAATGAAGACAAGACAGACACACAGACACAGAATACCTGGGATAGGGTAGGCTATGGAACAGCTGCAGGCTGCAGCCATCAAGGAGGAGGAAGTGATGACTGACAGTTTCTGCATACATCGGATTTAAATAACAGTCAATCCATAGTAACATGAGCACTTGGTCCATAAGAAGGCTTCACCAATTCTATGGGTCTGAGGCTCTGAGGTCTTTGACATGGCTGTCCTCATATCAATAATAAACATTCATTTAGGATTTCTAAGTTTCCCACACTGAAGCTGGCTGGCCACCTAGTCTTACTGAATTGGTGAGTTCCAAGTTCATTGAGAAACCCAGTCTCCAAAAATAAGATAAAGAGAGATAGAAGACTATACACAACTTTGACCTCTGGCTTCCAGGTACACACACACAGGTACACACACACACACACACACACACACACACACACACACACACACACACAAATAAATAAATAAATAAATAAATAAATAAATAAATAAATAAATAAATAAATAAATAAATAAATAGTGAGTAGAGCACTAATAGTGAGCATTTGAGTCACAGCTTACTGACCACATGGGTAGACATTCGGATTACTTAAGTCTTAGCTTCCATTCCTTCTGGTGGGATTACCAATAACAATACCTCTTTATAAGATGATTGTGGGTATTAAATGATTGCTGAAGATAAAGTGCTTGGAAAAGCAGACTACACTCGTATAACCCCAATGCTCTCAGTAACAAAGGAGATAGTAACTCCGAATGAAAGTACCACATTGCCAATGTTTCAGTGATGATCAGAACTGGGCAAGCTAGAACCAGACACAAAGAAATGTCAGTTCTCTCAAAAGAGAAAAGATGACTTTTTCCATGTTGTACTGCTTCCAACTGTGAAACAAAATATGGAGCACTGGCCATCTCTAACTCCCTGTTCAGTCTTTGACATTAGCATGTTGAATGAGAGTGGATCTTCAGCCAACAAGCCCCGCCTGCAGAACCCATGACACTCCACCTCAGACTCTATCAATTTGAATTAAGATCTTCTGTTTGAGAATGGCTGGAGCTACAAGTCCAGCCATAAACACAAGTTCAACATGAAAGATGAGAATCCACCCTTGGAATCTACTCTGAAAATGCACAGAGAGCCCTGATTATGAATAATATAGTTTCATGCTCCAAAGAATGGTGTTTCTGCTTCTGCTGCTGAGAAGGGCCAAGGAAGAACTAAAAACAAACCCCTAACATTGAGGCTGAAATCGGCACTAATTATTGTAATTCTTAAACTAAAAGGCCAACCAGGACCCAGCCTGAATTATCACCCAATCTCTGTAATAGATGTGGGCAGGAAAAATCTCAGAAAAGCTGCCAGCTAATAGGCTGGAACAGATATTCCCACACCAAATCCATCCCAATCAGGTGGATTTATCTGGAAAGGACAGCCAGGCTATAATGGGAAGCAATTATTAAATGCAGCACAGTGAACTTCTGGAGGCAAGGAAGAGGCCGTGGCTGCCATTTCCCATCTTGCTATGCAGGGCCTTTGATCACCTAGCTACTGCACCCCACCCCTTCATTCAGCAATAATTTGAACTGAAGGCAGCATTGTTCAGGGAGAATTCTCAGAACAGAGTCCTCTCCTCCTCTTTTTTGTAATGAACTAGCTAATAGCACGTGTGTCAACACCTTTGTGAGTATTCCAGGCCCCGTAACCCTTATTGTATTTCATAGTTATATTAGAAACTTCCAGAAAAGGCTTTCTCCTCTGTTAGGTAACCTCCTTGTCCCACCCCTGAATCTGTTCTCTCTTTTCAGCTTTAGTGCTGTACTGTTAGGGGCCAGTACTTAGAACTCTGCATTTGGACTCCCTGATCTAAATTCTAAACCCAACACAGAATAACTTAGAAAAATACGTTGAGCTTTCTTTCTTCTGGCTTCTTACCTGCCTCCAGCCCCAGTGAGGACCACATAATCCTAGCTCCCTTCAGGGGACTAAAGGTAGTATATATCAAGGGAGCTCATGCAAGTGCAGGGTGAGCTCATTGTTAATAACTTGAACATGAATGTGAGATCAGTGCATTTTAATAGCCATCACCATCATCATCATTTTTCAAGGACTTGTTCTTCGCATCTGAGATTCCCAGATTCCAATTTTACAGAGTATTTTAAGAACGCTTTCTTGCTTATTCAATTTCTGAACTTTATCAAAGCTTTATTGCAAAGCCTTATGCTGATTTATTTCATGTTGTGTGACTTTTTTCCTCACTCAGCTTTAGACTTACTTTTATATAATCATGCCTGTACATTATTTAACTTCTAGCTAATGGGTTGTTTTTCCCACACCTACACTTCCTCCTCTCTATATTTCCTTGAAGTACAGCCTCACTTTCAAGTATAGAATAAGAACCTCAGATTTATGTTGGTTGCCCCTGCCTCTAAATGAAGCACCTTCTTTAGGTGTGTGAATGAGAGCGAGAAAGGGGGTTATTTCCCTGTGTGTGCCCCTTTTAGAGCTATGGTTAGGTGCTTTCACATTTACTTTTTGTCTTAAGAAAGTATAATCATGTTTAATTTTGCCTTCCAAAATAACCACGGACCTTCAAAGGACACTGAAATTTCAAAGAATGCATGCTCTGAAAACAATCACCATCATAGCATTGTCAAACTAGCAAGGTGCTCGGTAGATCTCATATAGTGTTTCCACGAACTGTACTGAGTCAATGGCATGTTTAAAGGTTCTTCATGGATGCAGGCAACACTAGTTGTGGCTGGAAGCATCGACTAAAGATGAGAAAAGATTCGAGACAGCAAAGATCATGGACACGGGATCAAGAAAGTATATGGTGTCTTCAGCCATTCCGAGATCACAGAAGAATTAGCTGTGTGGAGGTTGTAGAATGAAGGTTTGTGTAAGCCTATGTTGTTTTATGTAAATTTTTAAAGAAAACATTGTTTGATGCTTAAGTGTGGCAGCTGTGTACACCTTTAAACAGTGGTCACAGTACCCAGCAAATGAACCCAACTCTCCTCTTAGTCTCTTAGACAAGTCAGAAAGTCTGGGTGAGGAGATTGGAAGAGCTTTGAGAACGCAGCCGAGGAGGAATTGTGATGTCATCCCAGCACATGGATCTGATGACAGCGGTAAGAAGAACTGTTGGAAGAAGTCCATCTGGATTCAGAAGGGACAGTACCGGAGAAAGAAGAACTAAGCAGCTTCAGTAATGGATTAGAAGAGAAGTGATGAAGGTTTAAACTGGGGTGTGTGGCTAAGAAGAGTGAAATGTCTTGGGTTAATATTAAAGGACTTAAGAATTGATCAGATGTGGAATTCCATGTCAAAACTACTTCTGAAAGCAGAAGGCTTTCAGGTACTGGTAGACCCCCCCCCCCATGTGACAAAGAAGGGGTGCCTGTGTCTTGCACTCAAAACCCACCCTTGGATCCTTTGCCATTGGGCCTATGGTAAAGCAGAACGTGGTGACAGGGAGCTTGCACAGCGGCAGAGCTGCTCAGCTCATAGCATGCAGGCAGGAGAGGGCAATAGAAAGAAGGATCCAGGGCAAGATAGAGCCCCCAGGAATATACACACCTAGTGACCCACTTCTCTAACTAGGCTTAACTTTGGGGAGTTTCCATCACCTTGTAATGCTAACACCAGAATATGAGTTCATCCCTACATCAATCCCCTGTGATAGTTTGACTGTACTTGGCTCCCATAATCTCACAGGAAGTGGCACTATTAGGAAGTGTGGCTTTGTTGGAGTGGGTATGGCCTTGTTGGAGGAAGTGTGTCACTGTGGGGGTGGGCTTTGAGGTTTTTCTATGCTTAAGATACTGCCCAGTGTGTCAGTTGACTTCCTGTTGCCTCTGAGATCTCTCAGCTACTGCTCCAGCACCACATCTGCCTGCATGCCACCATGCTCTCCATCATGATGATAATGGATTGAACCTCTGAAACTGTAAGCAAGCCATCCCAATTAAAAGTTTTCTTTGTAAGAGTTGCTGTGGTCAGGGTGTCTCTTCACAGCAGAGAAAACCTTATCTAAGACACACTGACTGGGTTAGAGCCTCCATGACCCATTCGCTTCTTACTGATTGGACCCACCAGCTAAGGACCAAGCCTGCAACACATACTCAAAACCCAACACTTAGACATATTTTTAATATTGACTTTGATGTGACACTGAGGTAACTAAGGGGAGCTAAAACCTCAGAACCAACTGGAATATATTTGGAACTTGCAGGTACACCAAGGCAGGCAAAGCAAATTTTCATACAAGTGTAGGAAGAATCCATTACCTACCATCTGTGTAGGAACACAGAAAGATTTGTCACCAAGATGGTGAGAAATAATGACAAATACTAAACACAAAGTTAGTTAGGTGAGGCATGGTGGCTGCAGGGAACCATGGAGGTGGCTTGGCCTAGCTGCCTTCAGAGGCATGCGTCATAGGTTTTTCAGGCTAGAGTCCGTGGCTTCTGGGGCATAATGTGCCTTCCCAATCCTGAGAAACTGATGCACTCCTTCAGGCAGTGAAACATTCAGGCTGCTTTGTGTCTCTCTGTATGTCCCTTTAGTAGCCAAGGGAGCATGGAAATCTGACAGGACAATTGGTCTTAGACATCAATCTAGCATACTCTGCATGGCTTGCATACTTCACTGTATCCTGGCAACTACAACTGTATTGTATAGTCAGAAGATTTCTCCAGTCCGTCTGGCCTGAGGTCCCACATTCCTCCAGTCCTAAATGACCCTGTGGTCCCTCAGCTGCTTATAAAATAATCACTCAGAGGCTTCATATTATTTACAAACTGTAAATGGCCTACGGCAATCTTCTTGCTAGCTAGCTCTTATAACTCAACTCAACCCATAACTATTAATCTATGTAACACCACATGTTCCATGGCTTTACCTGTGTTCCATCACATGTTGCTCCTTTGGTGGCTGGCTCTCATCTCCCCAGATGAGATATTGCTCCAAAACACAGAGTAGGCACACACACAAAAAATCTGTAGTGAATCATGACCACACCTAACAGTGACTTTGAAGTATCCCAAAAGATAATGGGATCCCACAACGACAATTCCACATGGAAAATAATAATACCACTACGCTGACAAATACCATCCAAAGATCGGCTTTGGACTACAAACTGCTCAGGACAATTTCGAGATGGCTAGCTGAAATGATACAGCTTCACAGACTACTGGAGCAAGGACTTGAGATAAGCTCTGAACTTTTGCATTATGCAGAGACTAAACAAATGATACAGCTAACTCTCCCAAGACTTGACAAATTAACCCAAAAATTTTCTTTTCAGGATCCCCTAAAGATGTCTTCACCCCCAGACAGCAGGAAGTAACTTTAAGAACACAATGCCCACATTCCCAAGAGGTGGGGTGGATGGTTTTTGGTCTTTCTATAGATTTTGGATAATTGTCATTGTTTAGAATGGTTGGTTACAAGTTTTTAATTGTTCATGGTCAGGAAAAAGGCTAAACAAAGAGGATTAGATATAAGGTTCTTGTTTCAAAAAAAAGAAAAAAGAGAATATAGGTAAGAGGTAGATTACTGAATCTACTCTGGAAAAAAAGAGATATAGAAATAATAGGATAAAAGGGTAGATGATTGAATCTATTCTTTAAAAAAGGGAAGATATAGAAATGATAAGATAAAAGGTAGATTTTTGAATCTACTCAGAAAAGAAAAAAGAAAATATGGATATGATAAAATAAAAAGGTAGATTATTGAATCTACTTTTAAGGAACTACTTGTTTTAAATATTTTATATTGGATTGGATTTTTGTATATTGTACACAAATTTTGTATTGGACTCACCAAAATAGGATAAATAATGAAATTTTTTGTATGAATTTGTCAAATGTTAATGGACTGGACATTATTAATATTATAATGGGGTTTTTGTCCAAATATGTCAAATGTTAATGGACTAGACATTGTTAATATAGTTCTTGACTGTATATATTATATATACTTATTGTACTTATTGTATATAGTTTTTCTTATATTAGTTATAATTTTTTTATTTTAGACAATAAAAGGGAAAATGTGGTTGATATATTGTATACCTTAATAAACTTATTTGGGGTCAGAGAACAGAACAGCCACTAGATTAGACATAGAGGCCAGACAGTAGTGGCACACACACCTTTAATCCCATCACTAGGAGGCAGAGATCTGTCTGGATCTCTGTGAGTTCAAGGCCACATTGGAAACAGAGCCAAGAGGGGTGGCACACACCTTTGATCCAAGCATTTGAGATCTCATGTCTTCACTTGGGAAGGACACACGCCTTTAATCCCAGAAAGTGATGGCAGGAAGCAGAAAGGTATGTAAGGCATGAGGACCAGGAACAAGAAGCTGTTAAGCAGTTCAACTAAGACCCTCTTGGGTGAGGACTCACAGGCTCTTGGGCTAAGAATTTCCTAAAAGGCTTTTAAGCAGTTCAACTGAGACCCACAGGGGTGAAGACTCAGAGGCTTTCAGTCTGAGGAAATAAGATCAGCTGAGGAGTTGGCAAGGTGAAGTTGGCTGTGGCTTGTTCTGTTTGTCTAGGCTCTTAGTGTTCACCCCAATACCTGGCTTTGGGTTTTTCTATTAATAAGACCTTTTACTTTTTTTACATGTTACATTATTGATCCTGGCAATTGCCATTATTTTCTGTTTCTGATAAATGTATAAAAAATCTAGTTGCTATCAATAAAATTGTTACAACCTGGCCTGATTTCATTCCTCAAAACCTTATCAAGTGCCCTTGGCCCAGTAAGTAAGCACAGGTGCTTACAGGTGGCAATTGAAAATAAAATTTTAATTGGATAGTGGGAGGCAAATTATGATTATTAGCAGTGGGCATAAAAAGTTACCGTACCTGAGCATTTAATAAAATAGTCTAAGTCACTATTTTGCTTTTAAGATATTTAACAGATGGGCAGTAAACAGATAAAGTACAATTTAGAAGGGAAACTTTAGTAGAGTGCTTTGTGATTAGCTAAGATACTTGTCACCTAGGATATAAGAGCTATTGATACAAATTAAAGAGAGAAATGTTATATGTTTTGTGTTTAGGATTGGCCAAGACTTTTATGTCTAATTTAAATGAAGTATTAAGCAGAGACATGGAGAAGGATTAGTGTCCACTCTTTAAAAACTAGAATATTTAAATGCAAATCCTGGGATATTTTACATGCAAATCGAGATCTTCAACTTACCCTCAAAATAAGAAAACAAGACAGTGCTCTTTCTGCAGTTCCCAGTCACTTCTCCCAGAGTTCAGTGGTCAGTTCCCATTGCCAGAGCACCAGAGCTGAGGCCCTGCTCAGAGACCAGGCCTTCAAGTTTGCTTTGCTTTCTCTTCCTCTTAGAAGGTCCTAGTCATTCACTGAGTTCTCCAAACTCATGTTCAGATACGATTTCATATCTTTTTGGAAAGTCTTATAGAATAGTGACCAAAGCTTTCAGTTTGGTTTAAGATACCTGATTCTATAAACTCCACAAACTAGTGCCAATTAAAGGGAACTAATAAACAAAACAAAACAAAACAAAAAAGGCTTTCTGGTTGTGAAGCATAATGAGAAATTAGGTTCATTACATCATATTTCCAGACCTGAATGTTCTTCCCCAGTCTTCCACACATTTTAAGTATTCATTTGCTGACTAAGGTGAAGAATGGTGTCTACCATTCAGATTCAGTGGTATCCATCTTGGCTGCATTCGACAATGTGGTAGCTATTGATGCAATCAAGACAAAGTCACCAGAACATAAAGTAGCAAGCATCCATCTTGTGGTCACTGTCTCACTCAGGCTTGTTTCTCCCAGTTAATCTTCTCTTCTCTTATTGTTTAGAGGAGGAATGCTTTATCTCAGATTATAGTCCAGCCTAGCAGGGGAGCATAGAGAAACAGAAAGTACAGGTGCCCATTGTTCACTTCTCTTTCCGTACTTAGTCATCAAGACTGACTGACTTTTACAAAATACTACATATGATGTCTGTACTATCTTACAAGGGAAGGATTTGGTTTATCAGAAAGAAAGGGGTCCACTGCAACAGCAAACACAAAGGTAATAACAAACACAAAGGTAATAACAAACACAAAGGTAATAACAAACACAAAGGCAATAACAAACACAAAGGCAATAACAAACACAAAGGGAATAACAAACACAAAAGCAACAGCAAACACAAAGTGAAAGAAGAAAAAGAGGTCTGCCTCAGTAATAATTAGGCTACACCTGAAATCAAATTGGCTTTCTGAATATACCAGAATGTTCTGAGATTGACAGATACAGTTGTCTATGGCCAATTGTTCCATCTGCCAAGTTAAAGGTTATGGGAGCCCTTTGAACCATGGTGAACTAAACCAGTGGTTCTCAGCCTTTCTAATGCTGTGACCCTTTAATAGAGTTCTTCATGTTGTGGTGACCCCCAACCATAAAATTACTTTTATTTGAAATACTGTAATTTTATCTACTATGCAGGATATCTGATATGGAGCCCCCAGAAGGGGTTGAAAACCTCTGATATAATGCCAGGCGGTGGTGGCGCACACCTTTAATCCCAGCACTAGGGAGGCAGAGTCAGGTGGATCTCTGTGAGTTCGAGACCAGTCTGGCCTACAGATCGAGATCCAGAACAGGCACCAAAACTACACAGAGAAACCCTGTCTCAAAAAACCAAAAAAAAAAAAAAAAAAAAAGACCCAAAAGATGCCACCAAAAGTTCTATAAGGAACATCGTCTTCCTGCAACCACAGCTACAAGCCTAGTCAAGCCAAAGTGATGTGCTGAGTAGATTAGCTCCTGGGAATATCCTCATATCAAAATCTATCTGGGCTCAAATGCCATAAAATGATAATCATGGTTTCTCCTATTAATAACTGAACATGTGTTTTCTAAAATAGTAGAGAAGTTTGCTCTTCCTGATCTCTTGTTTGAGGCTGAATTTTGAAAAGCTGTGTCTTTCAAGTCTACCCTGAGTTTAAAATATGGTGCACCTGGGCAATCTGGCTCTCTCCAGGGATTGTACTAACTCCGGAAGTTTTATGAATCTGAAGTCCACCATATGGAACAACAGTGCCATTAAAATGGGCATTAAAAAGATTTGTTCACTCAGTTAGATTTAGGCAGATAATAATACTTGGCACTTATATACTGCCTTTCACCTGTCTACCTTAAAGTAAGCAATTTGTAAACACATATTGTTCCAAAATTCTTCTAAGCCAGAGGTGTGCTAGCTACAGAAAGCAGTTCCTGCCTACCACACCTTCAGTCCAAACCAAGACAGAGAAATGATGAAAATCAAAAGACAGACCAAAGTAGTGGAAGAGCATTCTTTAACATATTATTTCATGCAAACAGCAACTGCAGCTCTTCTCCTTAGGGAGAGAAAAGGAGAGGTGCTGAATATCCGGCCTGTGTTTGCTTTGTCTTATCTAGCTTTGGATCTGCAAACACAGAATTTTCATAATAAGAATAATATTGTTACTTAAATTAACTGTGAATGAAATTGATTGAGACCTCATAACCATTTCCGTGTTAGTAATTCAGTCTTCTGATGATCAGAATTAATAGGATTTCTATGCAATTTCAATTAGCTTTTCGATGAATGTCATTTCGCTTACATGTCTAATTTTTATGTCTATTTTGCAATAGATCATAAACTCAAAGCAATAATTCATTGTGTCTTCTAAACCACTAGCACCTTTCAGAGCTTAATGCATCTATATAATCTTATGTGCTTCCTCCTCCCCATCATCTGACTATGTCTTACTTTCCTCTACTGTATGTACCACCATTACTTTGTGATTTCTTTGCTTGTATAGTTGAAAAGATTTGGAAGAATAGATTTTATATGCCCAAGAGAAAAAGTGATCTTCCAACTGCTTTAATCTATCACATAACATCTCAATATAGATTACCAAAATTATGATTAAATAAAAGCACAGCTTGAAATGTATTCTAAGTTATATGTGTACATATTGAAGTCTGTTAATAGAGTAAAATAATGTCCACAGCATAATATTCAGCTACTAAGAGGTATAAAATGGAACCAGTAGATAAAATATACCACTCAATTTCACACTATATGAGGAAACAGTAAAAGATTTCTTTTAATATAGTCAAGTATCCTATTTACTTAAAGAATATCTTAGTTAAAATTCCATATTATCAAATTTCAAATTTCACTTTTTGAAAAGGTTGCTTATCATTATCACAGACGTTATAATGACCAAAAAAAGGAGATTAACACTCAAATGATTACATGGGCTAGGCAGTTGAATAAATGGACCAAGTGCTCAGATGTGTAATAACAAGGAGTCCATGAAAACAATAGTTGCGATTTGCATCTAGAGGAAATTATTTCTTAAAGCACACAAACATATATGCTTAAATTTTATAGACAAACATGGTGAAACGTGTGCAGACAAGCATGCTCATATCTCCATGTCCTATGTTTTTTAAATCTAATGTTACCCTAAAAACCGGAAAACACACATGAGCCCTGGAAATGGGCCACTGGCTCTCAGGGCTAAGTAATTATTTTCACACCCCAAGGTAGACCAAGTGTGAACAATATCTCACTTCTCAATAGAAACTGGGAGTTTGAAGTATTTTTTTTTCCTTTTACCACCCCCTTTTTGTCTCTCATTAGAAAACAAACAGGCTTCTAGGGGATTATAATAAAATAAAATGTAATAAGATAAAAACCAACACAGCAGAGTTGGACAAGACAAACAAAAAGGAGGAAAAGAAGTCAAGAAAAGGTACAAGAATCAAAGAGAACTTTGAGCTCTGAATGTTTGCTTTCAATTTGTTTTAGACCTTATGCACGTCAGCTAGTTAAGTCATCCTCGTTGGCTAAAATCATGTATCCTCCAGTGTTCAATAAAACTTGTTTATTATGTCTGGGGAGAAAATGACATGTGGCTGCAGGTGAGAGCCATGGATTGTTTCAAATTTAGTTTCCATTAATGACATATATATTTACAATTTAAATAAAGTTGCTATTAAGAAATTGTTTTGTGCCAGGCAGTGGTGGCGCATGCCTTTAATCCCAGCACGCGGGAGGCAGAGCCAGGCAGATCTCTGTGAGTTCGAGGCCAGCCTGGACTACCAAGTGAGTTCCAGGAAAGACGCAAAGCTACACAGAGAAACTCTGTCTTGAAAAACCAAAAAAAAAAAAAAAAAGAAAGAAAGAAAGAAAGAAAGAAATTGTTTTGTTTCTTGAAAACTGTGTTTCTAAATAAGATTAGTCCTGAGAACCAAATCAAAAAATCATGGATGCCACTAAGAAAAATGCCGTAGAAATCTATGGGAAATGTCTAAGTAAATTTTATGAACAAACACTAAAAGGAAAAAGCATGTGATTATCTAACATAGAAAAAGTTGCTCAATTCCAGTACCATACAACTCAAATTGAAAATTGATTGAAGATTATGAATATAAATTATATGCTAAAACAAACACAAATCATGTGTGTAGGAATTAAAATCCCACATATAGTTTTAAGTTCAAACAGAATGGAATATTTTTCATTTGGGGGATGGTCCTAGACTCTACCATTGTAGAGGAGAATAAGATAGAATAAATGAAATTCATCCATGAATCATACAAACTGTTCCTACATATGACATCAGTGGCATTGTATTGTTTTCTGATCTTCACATTTCTTTATAACTGAAACACACACAACACACACACATGCACACACACATGCACACACACACACACACACGTGTACATGTACACATACACACACTAATCCATGACTTGTGTCACTTTGGAAAATCAGTTATGAGTATGGTGTCTGTGCTGTATGAGTGCAGGGAGGTCATAAACTTTGCCATTCACTCGGAAAGTGACATGTTGCTCTCTTCTTGTCTTAGACTCCATGTAGAAGTATTTGACATATCTTGCATGCATCTCTCCCCAGTGCTTAGACCCATTACCAGGGCAAGTGAGGAAGGCATGGAAGCTCCTAGAAGTTGAGACATTGGGGTACATGACAGCAGTTGTCAAAGACAAATGAAAATGTAACAGTGAATAAGTAGAAGCCAAATCAAAATAATATGGTGTCAGCAGGCCCAAGAAAAGACACACAGCTGCTGCTAAGAGATCCAAGACTACTCCTAAAATGGTGCCCACTGGGCATGGGTCACGGTTGAACTTAAAATAGAAACTTTAATAAAATAATGAGCAAAACCTAGATGAGGTTTATTGACAACGAATAAATTCGAAGAAGTGGAGAAAAATCGTAGATTGAAAACACATGTGCAATTTGGTTCTCATATGAACAGCCACTAGGAAAAACAAAACAAAACAGGACAGTCCTGAAAAAGAAAGTGAGGAGAATCAACACATCTTCCTGGAAAACCTGTCTCATAACATCTCTGGAAACTTTAACAAGTCTTCAAAGAGAAATCGATAGGCAGATCTACTCGATAAAAATATATAAATCCTCAATACATGCACTAATACTAAAATTCTTAAACCTACCTTGAGCGAGATATGCTGAAGACCAGAATAGGATATACTATATGACTTCATTTATATGAAATCTTAAAACATGTAGAAAATATTCCATAGCACAAGAATGGAAATTGCTATTGTCTGAGAAAAACTGCACTGTGGATAGGCATGATGAAAATGGAAACATTGACTGGGAATGAGCAAGATGAACCTTTCTGGTACAATGAAATTAAAATGTATCATAATAACTTGTAGGATATTATAGGATATACATTTAAATTTCTTCACCTATCACTTGACTATTAAGAGTCACCTAATGCTAGGGGAGAGGACACTCTCCTATGGAACTGCCCACAAGTTGTGCAGAGAACTCCAGAGATACAGGATGCCACAGTGATGCAGCTTTCATGAGTTACCTCCTATGCCGGGAGGGGGGCACTCATGTGTGAACTATGAGCAACCCCTCACCCATGCTTCTGTAGGCAACTCCAATAAACTCCTTGGATCACCAAGCTAGATAGGTGTGATTGTTTCTTTCACCTTTGTAAGCGCCTTATCTTATGTGAAAGAAGAAAAGCCATGCCTCTGGTTTTGATTTAAGTGAATCTACAGGTCAATTTGAGTGAACCTAACATCTCTCCAATATTGGTCTTCAACTTGCAAACGTGCTATGTTCCTCTATGCCATTAGATTTCTGGTTGCTTTGATAATTTTCTAAATCTTTCAAAGATACCTTGAATCCCTTTTAGGATATATTTGCTCTTCCATATTTGAGATTTTTGTTATTATCTTAAAGTGCTGACAGGTAGGAGGGCTCCCAGCTGTAGCTACAGCCAGTGGCCGAAAGCAGCGCAGGAGAGCATTGGGATGTCAACTGCCTGTGTCCTCTTTCCTTCTCTCCCCCTTCTGTCATGACATCAAGGTGGGGGTGGGGAGTCACACTTCCAGCCTAACTGAGACCTTGTCCTGGTTTGGTAGGCCCTCCTTTGATTGGTCCTTAACTTTCAGCCATCTTGTATTACATACTGCGGTCAACCCATTTAAGCCTGTAAAAACCTACAGACACAGCCTCTTAGCCAGCACCCCACTTTCAAAGAAATGGCAACAAGTTAAAAGAAACTGTTTTCACATATATTTGATATCATAGTCAAACTGTCCTGAAAAAAATACAAAATTCTATTAATGGTCTATTGTCCTCTTAGATAAGCATATCAAAATACAATAAAAAGTACACTGAGCATATTTAGAAAATATTAGAACTTTCAGCATGTCTTTTAGAATCACTATATATGAAAGTATTTGCATGTATATACATATATATGTGTGCTTTCTAAGTCTGCCTGTGTTCCTCTCTTAAAAATAAAAACCAGTGATTGCTGTTCCCTTATGAAACTACCCATTGACTTCTTCAGACAAATAGAACTTGGATATCAACATGTTTTAATCCATCTATAAGTACAGCATGCTCCACAACACCGCTAGAACTCAGGCATCTGGACTTCAAAGGAGCACAAACTCACATAAAGTTAGCACTGGTGGGGGCCCTGGCCCACAGTCTGCACTGGGTTTAACACCTTCTTATTTTATATGCCCTTCCACATAAACAGTTTTATATTAGCCTCTGATATGGTGCTTCCACTGACTCAGTGTTGAGTTGTTTAAAGGCACTAATTAGCAGCTTTAGAACAGAAAGGAACATATATATGTATATATGTTTATATATATATATATATACGTATATACATATGTGGGTGTGTGTGTGTGTGTGTGTATATATAAAATCCCATAAATTTAAAAACACCCTTTGGGCCCTACAATTTCTGTGTGAAAGAATTAAATAGGAAATGTACACTGTGGTTAATCCCAAGACCTTCCAGGAATATAATCAATCACAGAAAAAATATAAACCATATCTTTATAAACAAAAGAAGAAGTATGATAAACCACATTAATCCATGCAAGGAGTCACCACAGTGAGCGGATGCTTTTACGCAGCTACACTCACTCAATGTAATGCTGAGTATCACAACTGTGTACACACCCAGTTGACCTATATATGTATTATGTTCAATTTTAGCCCAGCTGGCAATACTTTTATTAAATTAAGATTTCACTTATTTTTGTATCTTCCAACGAAAGAGACATCCATGCATATTAACTTAAAAAATACAGTAATTTTCAAGTACTGTGTACTGGTGTGAAAAGACAGAAAGATTTTATTTTCAAGGAGTACAGAAACACATTCTCCTCTAATCTGGAATGTTCACAGAAACTAATTACTTCTTTTAAGTAGTGTGTAAAGATAGCTATTTATAATTTCAAGGAGTGCTTTTCTTTTTTCCAACTTTCTACAAACCTCGATCAAACACTCCCAGTTAATATTTACTACCTGTAAATAATTATATCCTTGAGTGCTTTAAAATCATACTAATTCTGACAACATTAAGGAAGGAAAATGTTGCTAGTTTTTTATGCCTTGTAAGTTGGAGATATTAATTTCTGGATGGAATTATGCATAAGCAGGAGAAAGGCTTTGTACTTATGTAATATTTAAACATAAAATCTTAAGTATCTCAGGATTTACAAATGATTAAAAGCAAATATGAGAATGTAATCATACTGTATTTGGATTGGGGGACCCTCTCCAACCCATGCAATTTTCTACTCCCCAAACCAAAAGGCATCTTTCCATTTTAAACTAAGTAGTCAAGATAAATGGTTTGCACAGTAGCAAAGATTCAAAACCAAAAAAGGGTGTACTAATTTACATTGTGTCATACAAATTAATATAAATGTAATTTATAAATTGTATAATATGTAATAACATAAACAAGCAGGGATCTGTTTTTTTGGTTAATAATTGTTATCTACACGGTCTGCTAATAAGCAGTGCAATTTCTAAAGCAAGGATTCACATTTTGAATAAATGTAACTTGTCGAGTTGTAGTTAGTATTCATACTATTTACCAATGTAGTACTAATTGCGCTTTTCTATTCTGATTTCATAGCTTTTTAAAATGATACTGAAAGGATCAAATTGTCCTGTTTTCTGTAGAAGTTCCCACACAAGGGATAATTTCAATTCTTTCCTGCCCTATACAATTAGAAAACCTCACATATTTGCTATGAATCTATTTTATTTTTTCTTCAAAGGGATAAAGTAGGTTGAGCCTGGAATAGCTGTTCCTCTCAGTTCTTTCTTTAAATGTTTTATGTTGCAAATGAATGGGGCTGGCACAGTGCACTGGACATACTGTACAGTGTTGCACGAAGTTCACAGAGCATCTCCTTGTCACAGTGCCCTGAACCTTGAGGAACAGTTGAGTGTGTTGGGAGTGTGTTCACACTCAACAGGCCATTTCAAAGCAGAGTTTCTACATGCAGGAGATAGGAGATTCCATGTCAACATGTGTGGTGGGTGACAGTGGTTCTTAGTAAACATGTTGTAATGGAATTGGACTAAGACTGTGAGATTTTAGGACAGAGGAAAAGGCATAATCTCTAGTTTCTAGGCTGCAATGCTACAATCCATGACCATCCTATTAGCTTCATAGGGCCATTACTACAAAGTACAAACTGGGAAGCTTAAGAGTTGATTATGTCAAAGCTCTGAGATCCCTAAGACACAAAGCAAGATGATTATAGATTCTGTTCTTCCTCTAAGACAAACTGGGGGCCCACCACCTTCTGACTTGGCCTTCCATCACCTCTTGCAGCTATATGGCTCTAGTCTCTGTTCTGAGGTCACACAATGCTCCCCATCTGTGTGTCTTCACACTGTCTCCTCATAATGGAATGATGAATTCAGGGCTACCTTAGTCCAGCATGGTCTCATTCTGACTAAATACATCTATAATGAACCTCACTCCAAATGAAGCCACATTCAGAGGTAGGATGTCAGCATACCTTTCTGGAGCAGACACAGTTGAAGCCACAGCTGCCAATCCACTGCTATCACATGGACACCTCTGTTGGCAGGCAGTGCTAGTGACTGTCTTTCCTTAGTCATGTACTCTTTTCTTTGCAGAGTTCCATTGCCTGAAGATGGCTTCACAGAACAGCCACCTCCCCCCCCTCTGGAAATGAGGAAAGTGATAGGAAGTGAGTACAGCAGGGAGGCTGGGGTTGCTCAGAAATTCTCCTACCCATCCAGCATCCACAAACATGCAGACGTGAATGCATGTAAGTCTGTTGTTTCAAAGTCTTTTGGAAAAGGTTAAAATGAACTGTCTGGAGGCAAAAAAAAAAAAAAAGGCAGATTCCAACCACACACCGCTTAACAGTCCTTATCTAAAGGGCAAGCTTACTGGAGAAAAACTTCCTGCCCAATAGGAATCCCTGTGATCATCATCTCCACCAGGTGACCACTAATCTACAGTCATGGGCATCCTCCAATTCACCAGGGCCAAGAATAATGTTAAAGATATACTAAAATAAAAAGTGCCAGCGAGATGGCTCAGGAGGTTTAAGCATTGGCCCTCAAGCTTGATCAAACTTGGACCTGAGTTCGATCCCTGGGATACACATGATGGAAGGGAGACCTGACTCTCAAGCTGCCCTCTGACCTCTACAGGAACACGATGGTATACATACATAACTCCCTAAGGGAGTGTTATAAAATAATAATTAAAAAGGTGAAGACACAGCTGGAGAAAATGGAGGCTGGGGTGGGGTTGGAGTAGCACTACAGCTGACCGCCTCGAGTCCCTTCCACAGAACACTAAGGTACATTTGACTGGCTTTCCTTTATGTTTCATTTTTTAGAGGAGAGAAGCCATCAGTAGGAATTTTTTAAGGGCTCAAAACAGGGGTCACTTTGATCAGCTGACTGGTAAGGCAAGATAAATTTTTCATTTTTCAGCCATCATGACAAACAAGGACGTCTTTGTCTGGGACCCTGAGAAGTTGTGGAGATGGGCACTGGCTTGCCACCGGCTGTGATGGAGTGAAAAACTAGTGTAGCATGAGCAGAAGAAAGCTTAGATATAACCATAGGTTGCTCAACCCTAGCTCCTCACAAAGGCCTTTCATTTCCACTTGGAATGTATGTATGAAAACCAAGACAGGCTGGCCCCTCAGTCACCAAGCAAAACACTGACTCTTGACATTTGCCTAATTATCTTTTCTCATCATAAGTCATCTCTTGAAGTCTCAGCTTCATTCACATGCCAGGTATTTCCGAAATTAATCATGTCATTGAAAGCGGCATCTTTTCATGTGAATGGACTCATTATCTGGATCAGAAAGCACCCCCACCACTCCTCCGAGCTGGGGGAGCCCATTTGCAGGAACATGTTTGAAATCTGGCATGGTGCATCCCTAAGAAGATTGTTAGTGTTAACCTCCCAGTAAGCAGGAGGAATTCATCACTCTGAGCCTGTGTGTGTGTGTGTGTGTGTGTGTGTGTGTGTGTGTGTGTGTGTGTGTGTGTATGCATGCACAGGCACACACACAAGCACACACGTGCAACCAACCCAGAGCCTTGAGATGCCTGAATGTTAATTTGCCCCATTGTTTCAGGGTGACTGCCTTGCCAGTATTTTGGGACAAAGCCTTTTTTGCATAAGCCCCTTTGGACAATCATTTAATGTGTGCTTCCAGAACCCTCGTCCCATCTTTTTTGCAACTATATTAGGGAATGCCGGGCTTCTTTGTCTCCTTGTAAGGCTGAGGATTACAGACAGGATTTACCATGTTATCCAGTCTACTCCTCTTTCATTTAAAGACATTTTACAAATGTTTGAGGATCCTGGGCTGGATCAACACGTAGGCTGGCCTGGCCTCTGTCTAAAATCAGAGACAAGAAGAGAAAGATGCTTCTGAGGATGGACTGAATTGCGTCGAATTCAACTTTTAAGTGTGCAGCATTTGGTTTATAAAGAATGGGTGAATGAGGGCCAGAAAGCAACAATTCCCGCACGTAGAAGTCTCACTGAATGCTAATAGGGCCTGGGAGAAGCCTGTTTATCCAGATTCCCAGCACTGGCAGGGATGCACTATCTAATTAGCAAGTGAGTGTACCTGGTGGTGGACGACCTAGAACACCCAACCCAAGCACCAGGCACCCCCCACTCTTCGAGTGTGCAGTGACCTGCCACACAGGGACAGTTCATTCTGTATCCCCCAAATCCCTTTTCTTGTACTCTGTGCTTCCAGAAGCAGGTGTTGAAGGGTTGGACTCCCTCTGGGAGGCGCAGAGAAGAGTAACATTAATTACTTACAACCTTCTCTCCTGCATGGAAATAAAATTAATGTTGTGACGTAAACTGACAAAAACCAGGAAATTAAAAATTAAGGCTGAAATTCCTCTGTGATTTCTCCTCTTCTTTACTTTTTAATTGGAAAATGAGTTTATTGAGAATAGTTTGGTTGAGGAAGACCTAATCATGAGGCTCAAGAAAGGAAAAAAAATGTGCTTTTTAACAAGAAGAAAATCCTCTTTGCCTTTTCCTTTTCCCTCCTTTAGGCCAAGTGAGAGGTGTTTACTCAGCCTGCTTCTCAGATAACACACTTCACTCCTCCTCCGCAGCCTGAAAACTTCCTTGAGCCAAAGGAAGACACAATCCTCTTCTCTCTACTCTTCCAAAGATCTAAGTAATCTTTTTCTCAGGCTTTATAATAGACCAACATATACTCAAAAATTTTTTTTGAAGTTCTAAGACAGAATTTTTAAAAAGTACAGATTGTCTGGAGTTTAGAAATACACAGTGCTCCTTTATGGCAAAGCCCAAAGAAAAACAAGAATCACAAAGCAGCAGCTTTTGAGAGGCCGTGTTTAGGAAAGACCTCAACCTCTCCATTTTCTCTGGTGTTTGAAGATAAGCCAAAGGGGAGAAAAGGGAGTGTGATTCAAGGAATGAAGCTCCAGGCTGGAGGCCAGCAACTCCACACATCCATCTTCCCTGCCCTGTTTCTGGGCAGGAAGTCCCAAGAGGGATCAGGGAGCTGCATTTCTCAGCGCTCCCTTGAACTGCAAAATGATTGCAAACTCCCCTTTCCTTCTCAAATCTGTCTTTGTTGTTCATATTCGTCTTGTAGTCTTGCATCCCTTGGTTCTGTGGTTACAAACATACATGTTTTTTTCTGGTATATCGCCAGCCTTTGGGTTTTGATATATCCTTGCTACTGTCTCTGTCTCGCTCTGGAACAATACCACCACCTCCTGGGTTGCTCACAATTTCCAGAGCTTTCTGCACAACTTAGGAAGTTGTTAACTTTCATACAATACTATGATCCTAAAAACAAGTTCTTAGGATTCATAAAGGTGGGTTTCTCAAGTACAATGACAATTCTTAACACAATCAAAAATCAGGCACGAGACACTGTCAGTGAAGGGAACCTTTTAATGTACAAAATTCATATGAAAAACAGCATAAAGGAATGAAATCTGAGTTAACCAAGTTCAAGACTCAAGGTCCCTATTCTGGCATTGTCTCTAGCACAGAGCTCAGTAGTGTGAACAAAGGTGCTGAACCTGTCACCTCAGCAGCAATCAGAGGAAAATCCTGTGAGGTCCACAGAACAGCACCCTCACCCACTGAGCAGCTCTTTAGCCCTTTCTCGGGGTGTGAATTAGAGGTCTACCTGCCTTACATCTCTGACCAGACAGATGCAAATAGAGCCATAAGTTCTGCTCAGGTCCTCATCCTTAGCTAATGAGGAGCTGTCTTGAAACCTATTTATGTTTGTTAGGCTCAGAGCAAAGACAGAGAGTCTTACATGTACTCTGTTCTTACGGGATTCTAACACCTAGGATGTTAAGGAGGTAACAGCATCCGGGGTAAAGAGATAAGGGGGAAAGGTCATGAGAAAAGATACCAAATAGCTTAGTGTAATCGGGGGTTTGTTTTGTTCTTGAGACATAGTCATTTAATGTGGCCGAACTGGACTCCAAATCACCATTTTCCCTCCCCAGTATCCCAGCTGTAAGTATAGCAATATATCCAGCAAATTCAAGGGGAGATTTAAAGTTACATTGTCCACACGGAGATCACAGGAAAGAGAACAGAATTTGACCCTAAATCAGTAGGTAATTTCATGATTCCCAGAGTGCCCTCATATGTAGCTCTATGACTGAAGAGAGCGTGTGGTGTGGAGAGGGCCTCCTTGTGAAGGAGGTGTCAGCACAGACAAGGACCTTTCTCTCTGAGACTTTGGAGAGCAGATTTTTTTTTTGTGGTGTCAGACAAACAGAACTGAATGTTGCTGACCCCATCATTTTAGCTGAGACCTGAGGAACCTGTAGTTGAACTGAACATCTATTGCATCTCTCCACCTCCCATTTCTTACCTGTGTTGTCCTCCGACCCTGTTTTAAAGTTATTTTTTTAAGCTAAATTACAATTCCTTAGAAAAGCAATGATCTCCCTGTGTAGTGTTTGGCAACAAGCTACATCTTACAGAGAAAAATTTCTAAGATGACTCCCATTTCTGAGCGAAGGGCTCAGGCTCACTGCTCAGCTATCCGGACACCAGCAATTCTGTAGTTCCATGATCTATCTTAATTTATATGTATCATTCCTCAGACCCCAAGGCTTGGCTTATTTTATAAATTAATCAAACTCAAAAACAATTCCTGCAATTTATCCTGTTTTCGCACCAAATCTATTTATCTCAACCTTGAATACTGCTGGAGTAAACAAAATGGTTTTCTGAAAAAAATCCTCCATGTGTTGAGATCAGTACCCTACACCATGAAAATGGTCCTGTGTATGAAGTACCTCCTACCAGAGGAAGTTGAAGTGTGTACCACTTTACAGCTTGAGATACATTTTCTGTCTTGCATTTCCTTAAGAACTGCAGAAGAATATTATGTCATTTAGAGATTAGTGTATTCTAGGTCAGTGGGAGTATTCCTTACTGTGATTCGTGCAAATGCTGGAATACACATGCAAATCCTTTTCCTTCTAAAGAAACAAGGTTTTGATTTTTATTTTGAATTATGATGAATTTCAGAAATTGTAGTTGTAATGTTATTCTCAGTAATATCTTTGTTGCTGTGAGATATCAATCACTTCAGGTTAATTTACTTAATTCATCAAACATCTACTATCTAATATGTACACATGACCTTACTGTATTTACTTTTAATAAATAGTGTACAATAATTACAAGAAAGAGATAAGGGCTAGCCATCAGAAATATATGTTCCTGAGGAAGAGTTGTACATGATAACACACACACACACACACACACATACACAGACACGTGGACATATATACCCATGTGTTCATATGTTTTTTGTACAGACTTCATCATAGCAACAGTCTGGCAGGGATTCAGATTATGACATCCAGAGCTAAGCTACCCTCATTCCAGGCATGTCACTCACTAGCTATAAACTGTTGGACAAAGTTATCTAACATCTCCAGGTCTCATTGGCCTCAAATGTATAGGGAGATAATGTTAGATCAAGACGGACCCATGAGCATTCTAAGGAATTACTTGTGATATCTATCCGGAAGTCTAAGCCACTTCCTAACCTTCCCAACTCCCAAATGAGCTAGCTAGCCTTTTCTCTCACAGATTTATTTTTTAACTTATTTTTTAATTTAAATAGCTTTGAGCATCAGCAACTTGCTGCCATTCAGTCAGGAGGAAGACTTTGTTGCTTCTGACTAGATCATTGAAAATGTTAATTCTGTTAGCCTGGCTGGATAAAGTTTGCTGTTTTGTATTACTTATTTTTCTTTCATTAACAAAATGCTTTTCAGTTATTAGTTACTGTGTACAAAGGGAATGCTACCCACCCCCTGCCACACAGAGCATTGTGCAGCCTGATAACACCATTGAATCAGCCATGGCCCAGTAGACAACTGAAGTCGAACCACAAATCTTCCTGCCTAAAGTGGCAAGGAGCCAACCCTTGTTATCCGGGAGCCACTGATCAGGCAGCGAAAGAATGCAGGTGTGCAGAGCAGGCCTGGCTCACACTAAATGTGGCTTTCCAAGAATATGTTGGCATTTCCAGAAGGTCAAAATGGGCAAGACCCAAGTGGAGGGAACTGGGGGTGTATTTTGTTCACAATTTGTAGGTTTTTCATAGCTCAGCTTTGATGAATGTAGAAGCGGATCCAGCATTGGTAGCTTGGATCAATAAATGAGAAATGGTTACTAACAAGGCTAACTCAAAGAGAATATATGAACACACACACCAAAAAAAAAAAAATCAACAAAAGTATTGCCTACATTGGGAAGTGAAAATTTATAAAACAAAGGCAGACATAAAAGAAGAAATTGTTTATTTGCCTTTATATAACCCATTTGGGAGAAACGTACATAGATACACATCCATTATCTGGCTTGTCCCAGCCATACTGATGCTGGAGATGTCCTTGGTTAGAAATTAATGTGTGTAATAAAGTTTTACATTTTTCATACGTTTTGAAGTATATGAGCTATATTTCTTTTGACTGCATAATTACTTTTTGTACACAAGAAAAATGAGGTGCTTGGTCCCAAGTAAATAACCTCAAAACAAACAAGAATAATAGTTACATTCTTCTCATCTGCTAGGCTGCATACAATAAACATTTACTGAAACTTTTTAAAGTTATGTTATTGTGACTTTAAAAAAAAACAAACTTGTACTGAATCAGAGCTGAGTTCACACAAAAATATGACTCACTCTCACATTGATAATTTTTGTGTTTGTTGAGAGTATCTACTCAATATAGATATCAACATTTTTCCCTAGCTTATATTAAATTCCCATGTAGTTTCCTTTTAGATTTTGAAGATACCTTTGGAAAAGTAAGATAATAGATTTGAAACATTTAAAGTGGTTTCTTTTTGTGGGTGAGTTATTTTGTTGACTCCTAACTTCCTTCAGGGGGAGGGAATGACCATCATTAGGATTAACTTGGGCATTGACTGCAGTCATTCTTTCTTTGATAAACTGTGTATAGAATGTAGCTAGAGTTTTCCTGCCTGACCCACAGTCAGGACAAATCTCTCTCACTCGCCAGTCCCACAGCTGCTCAGACCCAACCAAGTAAACACAGAGACTTGTATTGCTTACAAACTGTGTGGCCGTGGCAGGCTTCTTGCTAACTGTTTTTATAGCTTAAATTAATCCATTTCTATAAATCTATACCTTGCCACATGGCTTGTGGCTTACCGGCATCTTCACATGCTGTTTGTCATGGTGGCGGCTGGCAGTATCTCCTCAGCCTTCCACTTCCCAGAATTCTCTCCTCTTTGTCCCGCCTATACTTCTTCCTGTCACAAATTGGAGTGGAGGAGTCAGTGCTACAATTTCTAATAGACTGACTAGAAGCTGCTAACACTTTTTGCTAGCTGCCCCCACTATAATCCCCACCTGTCTATTTTCATTGCCCTTTCTAGTAATACTAATTATGACTCTGTTTTATTTTATATCTTTTTCATAAAAAGCACACAATATCAAATATTGTAAAGAGTCTTTAAGTTTTCTTTCAATCTTCAATTAACCAGGGAAATGCTGATATTTTAAGTTGCTTGTGATGGATGCTGTGTGAAGAAGCTTCAAAGTCATGTATTTTCTCCTCATCTTTAGTAATAGTGATTATGACATATGCCTTACCTAAACATTTTTAAAGTTCCCTTTCTCCAGTTTCCAGATCAAATTCTGGGTGTGCATGTTCACACTCAAGTATAAACAAATAGAAAAGCAGTTGCTCAGAGACCATGCATACAACTTTGAGAAACAACATTTCTATATGATTCTATTTTTATACTTTTTTCTAATTGAAATACTTCTGTGGTGGTTGTAATTTTATTATAAGGAAAGCTATTGATTTTTTTCAAGATTAATCATAACTTTCTGATAAGATTTTCAAAGTGAGTTAGAAAGAGATTTTAAATCTTTTTGCAAAATATTGCCTCTCACTTCAAACTGCATCTGCCTGAAGGACAGGGAGCTCAGACATAGAATTAGTGAGAGCAGAAATTATCAAGTAAGAAGCCAATGGAGTTTGTACAGGCCATGAAACTTTAGAGAAGTTGAGAGAGAAAGAATTGAAACATATTATATTAAAGGCATTGACCTGTGGATAAATAGAAAACGTATTTAGAAAAGGTAAGTGTGGTAAGATGATGGTAGAGGTGCTTCATTACTTCTGAAAGCTTGTCTGTTTGTGTGAGGACTTGCCATAGAGAATTTTAATGCAGTTTAGCAGTAAATATTGAAGGAAGCCAAGACATACTTGAAAGGTAGTATGGTCTCAAGTTTGGAGGAGGACCACTCATGAATAGACAAAATGCCTTGGGCATAGCCATCATTCCACCAGAGGAGACTGCCCATAACTGTCACTTCAGCTGGCCTCTTCCATTTTTGTCTACCACTGCGGTAGAAGCACTCTATCATTCTGAAGGCTGCTAGGTGATCAATAGGCCAAGCTGTGTTTCACCCACCTTTGCTTTGAAAACAACGCGTATCACTAGGAGGTGTCACATAGTTGTCTGGTCTATATCTCTCACACAATATATATATATATATATATATATATATATATATATATATATATAAAATTGTGTGTGTATATATATATATAATTGTGTGTATTTAAAAGTCCTCTGTGACTTACTATTGCAACTAGAAAAAAAATCACAAGTTCTCTTCTTGCTGTCTGTCTTAATGGTCCTAACCACTGCTGAACACAGACTCATCTAAGATCAGACTACTCTTGTCTCTGCATTTAGTATCAGTTTCTCAAAGACTACAAATACCTTCCAGATACTTCTAGCTTATCTGTTTTGTGCATCATACCAAAAACATTTTTTAGAGTTATCTGATACCCACCCTTAAAGAGTCTATTGAAGACCCCCAAATCCCTCAACACACTGAAAATTCCTTTCCCCGAACTTCTGTAAGAAAATAGCTAAACTTCATCTATGAACTTCACCATATCTATAACGAAAAACACACGGATTGTGGATGCCACCTATGACACATGGAAAGGGAAGCCTTCCTGTTTCCCATCTTTATGCTATTGCCTCCTTGTAAGAGAAGCAGTATATCATTCTAGAAATGTGATCTAAATGCTCACAACTGGCTGGCTATCCTTCCAGCCTACAGTTCTACAAGCCTGGAGGTTTGTAGGAGAAACAACTCTCCACTTCTTCAATCCTCTTCCCACCCCCACCCCCGCTGTCCTACTCTGCTGTAATCAAGACGTGTTAGTTTAATTGGATCGTGTCCCTCAGGTCCTGCCGCAAGCAAAAAGTAAATAAAACAAAGATTCCTCTTCGTGCTGAGATAACTTTCTTCTTCTCCTTTTATTAAGAAAAGTCAAGTTCATCCCTTCAGATTTGCACACCTGGCCAGAAGCCAAAGACAGAGGACAGTAGACAGAGGACAAGAGTTTCAGCGATAACTTGTCTGTTTATAGATGCAAAGCTAAAGCTGAGGCTGCTGGACAGTGACTCGCAAGTCTGATATGTATTTATATATGTCACAGAATGTAATGGGTTTTGAAATATAAATTATAAATGTTTGGAAGATGTTGTTTCTAGGTATTGTAACTTCTTATGTCTGGATATTTATT
>CABHPR010107608.1:0-24382 GCA_902168415.1 Peromyscus melanophrys
AGAAACATATCAGTATAGCTCCTAAAAAATGAATAATATGTCATTTAAAATATGCCTTTTAATTCCTTGAGAATTTCATTCAAAATGCTCTGGTAATAGTTACACCAGTTCCTAGAACCAGCCCTACTTCCCTATACACCCTTCAACTTTGTGTCTTATTTTGTTTTTGTTTTTTTTTTTTCAATTTAACATCATGTCACATCCAATTTGTGCTGTTCACATGCTTCTGGATATGAGGCCATCCACTGGAACAGAATCAACCTTCCGGGAGCTACACACTTAAAGAAAACTGACTCCTTTTCCCCCAGAAGCCTTCAGCTGTGCATAGTTCCTCAGTTAGGCATGCGGTCTCATGGGCCCATTTCCTCTTTATGCTAAGATGATAAATGGTTTGATCTGATACAGGCAACTACAGCTGTTGTATGTTCATGAGTACAGCAATACTGTCAAACCATAAGACATTAATTTGCTTTTATCTGCCCTTTACAAAGGCCCTTCCTGGCCTCTGGTTCTTCCACCCCACTCTTCCAAGATGTTACTCAGGCCTTGGGGATGCCTGTTTGTGGCTTAGCACCCCTCATTTTCTTATTCCCTGTGCTTTAATCAGTCAGGATTTTTCTACATTAACTACCATCTGCTGCATAAAGAAACAGCTCTGATGAAGTCTAAGAGCTGTATTATTCTATGGGTAGAGAGATATGGCAGTCTGATACTATGCTCATTTACAAAGTAGTAGTCATTTCCTCCTAGGACCTGTGAGCTTCTCCAGTTATTGATTGTCAGTACCAGGAATGATGTTTCTTCTGTGTCATGTTCCTTAAATTCAGAAAATGGACATTGCCCCCACAGCAATATTGACACTACTGAACCCATGGGCATAATATCTTGCCATTGTAGATGAATTTCTATGTGGTCTAATTAAATAAAAAACATGGAGCCAAATATAGGGGTGAAAGCAGGAAATAGGAATAACCACCAGCTAACCTTACCTCACCACACTGCAGCTTCCAAAGTGAACTACTTCCTGTTTACCCACACATTTATTGCCTTGCTGTTCTGCCCTCTCATTGGCTCTTAGCACAGCTACCTCACTTGTTTGTCACTGTCTGTCTATACAGGCGTCTAGGTCTCTATGGTTGTTCCTGGGATTAAAGGAGTGTGTCACCACACTTGGCTCTGTTCCCTTGAACACACAGAGACCCTGCCTGCCAAGTGATCGGATTAAGGGTGACTGCCTGTCATTTGTGTTTACTTAAAGTGGCTTGCTATTTCCTCTGATCTCCAGGCAAACTTTTTTTATTGACATACAAATAAAATATCACCACTACTAAGAAATGCTTATATTTGGAGAAATAATATCACTTAGTGAAGAGCACACCAATTGGTTATCCAATACCAAAAGGGCTAGCCCTAAAAACATATATACAAGTAACATTATAAAAACTAAGTGGATTGTACATAGTAATATGTGTGTATACATATATGCATGAAATAAATTTAATGAGAAAAAGAGGTTTTTAATATGGAAGATAGCAATAAATGGTACATGAGATGTTTTAGTGAGACCTGAGGAATGGGGGATATGTTGTAATTTTTAAAATATTGATTGAAAATATTAAAAGATTGGACTTCATAGGAAGATAATATAGAAAGTCATACCCTTAATCTATTAAAAAGAAAGGTAGGAAAGGGAATAAAATCAGAAAGGAAATGGGGAAAATAAATGTGAGACAAAAAAAGTATTAAAAATAATTAAGACCTAACTAAAAACTACTTTGCATTAATTCCTTAATATAGTATTTATACAATATTTATAGTATATGGAATATTATTAATAATATAAAAAGAAGCTATCACATTTAAACATAAAATTTTACATTTCTATAAATGAGTCAATCTAACAGAGGTGGATTAAGGTTTAGAAAAAAAATCATAATCAAATATTAATCCCAAATTTTATTTGAAACAACCATAACCAAAACATTAAAACTAAGCAAGGCACAAAAGTTTCAACTGTCACAACAAAATAAATAAGGACACCCAGATTAACTTTCTGCTATAAGTAACCAAACAGAAAGAACAGACACCAATATTCCTTAAATTAATTTATAAATTGGAAAAGTTTTGGTTGCAAAGGACTTGCCACATTCTTGACATCTTTAAGGTTTCTTACCAGTATGGATTCTCTGGTGAACATAAAGACTTGAGGCCTGGAAAGGACTTGCCACATTCTTTAAATTTGCAAGGTTTCTCTCCTGTGTTGATTTTCTGGTGTCTCCAAAACTTTAAGTAGCTCTGGAGACATTTACCACAATCTTACCATTTGTGAGAGTTTCCTGCAGTGTGAGTTCTCCTGTGTGTAGTGAGATTTAAGGAGTTTGGGGAATATATTCTACATTCTTCTCATTTGTAGATGTTTACCCTAGAATAGATTTGAGGTTGTGCCCTATGAGCCAAGAACTCTCTAAAGGACTTGCTAAATTCTTTACATTTGAATGCCTTCTCTTTGGGGTGTATTCTTTTATTCCTATTGAGGCATGAACATCTTTTGAAGCATTTTCCACATTCCTTATAGTTGTATTATCTCTCTTCATTTTGATTGCTTATATAATGCTTCTCTTGGGTCTGGTCTTGCTGAAGCAAAGGGTAGTGATTTTTTATAATCAAAAGTATCCATACACTTATCATATATGATTTGGCCCTCAGGAAAAGCAGTATTCTCTGTATTACTTGGTTTTAAATATTAAGTAAAGATGAGTAAAACCTATCTTAGGAATTTGTACCTTCAAGATGAGGATTATGGCAAGTATTCCTCACAGAGCTATTAGGAAAAACTTTAATAATATGATCATATGTGTACTGCTTCTTTTTTTTAATCTTTTAATTTATTAGAACCCAGTAAGATTTTTAAAAGCAGCATTCCTGTCAAATTAACACTTAATTCAGGACAAAAATACATTAAAACAAAACAAAACCAAGAACCCTAATTCTTAAGGCAGAAGTAAAACACTGTAAACAAAACAAAACACCTTGTCTAATACAGACTGTAGAATGTCATAGTTTAAAGAGATCCACATAGTACTTTACAGCACTACAATGTTAATACAGTCAGAAATATCAGTTGGTCCAAGATTCCCCAGTTTATAAAGTGTCTAGGCTGCTAAATGAAGTTTTTGCTGTGTATGGACAGCTACCATACAACCAACTGACAGTTTTTATGACAATGGAATTGGCAGGAGACTATGCTTTTGTCTATACAGTTCTACAATATCAAGTATGAAGTATCTCTAGACATTTGTAGATTTGGCTCCTCTTGCTAACTGCTGTGGATGTGCATCACTCCCCTTTGACTACATTTTAATGTAAATCATCATACTTTTTTACTGTAGGCCTGACTTTACTGACAACAAAAGTATGAGCTGTTAGGTTTCTTGGTATGCATATGAGAGTTACATGTGTGCAGGTGTAGGTGCATATATATGAAGACCAGAGGTCAACCTGTGTGTATGTGGGGGGGGGGGGGTTCCTCACGATCTGCCACTTACTGGGTCCTGGAAATTGCTAATTAGTCCAGAATGGCTGGCCAGTAAGCCCTAGGAGCCCATCTGTCTCTGCCTCCTCAACACTGGATAATTTGATAAAGTAGAAAAACAAATTTTAATAAATTACTCCATCATTTACTGGCTATTAAATAACTTTGGACTGAATTATTTTGTTGTTGTTTTGTAGTTGATGCTGTTGTTGTATTTTGAGACAGGGTTTCCCTGTGTTGTTTTGGTGCCTGTCCTGGATCTCCCTCTGTAGACCAGGCTGGACTGGAACTCACAGATCTGCCTGGCTCTGCCTACCGAGTGCTGGGATTAAAGTGCTGGCATGCACTACTGCCACCTGGTTCTGGACTGAATTATAAGAACTTAAGTCTCTTAGTAAGTGAACAGTCAATTCTTCTATAGATTAGTACTTTGAATAGAGCCTTAGTATGGGGACTTTTCATGTTTGCTTACTTTGTTGTTTATTTTTCAGTGCTGAGAATCAAACTTAGGCCTCACACTACCACTGAGCTATGTCACCCCCCAGTATTTCATGTTTATGTGCAATTAAAGCAGCCCTTCTAAAAAACAGGGTTTGCAGCCTTACATTTTCCCCCTTATGATCATCACTTTTCATTTTTAGGGAGCACAAAAAAAATTAAAAGTGCTTGAAACCAGAAAAGAAGGATTAACTAGCTTATACATCCTAATGAAATAATGACAAAAGATACAATGCACTGAAAATAATTCTATAAGTCTAGCAAATGAGCTTGGTGGGTTCTTAACTAACATTTATTACAAATATTCATTTTTATTACAAAGTTTTTGGCTATTTCAATAAAACAGCTGTAGAGTTTACGGTACTTCTATTCATCCATTCCTTAATAAAAACCTGTTAAAATCCCTTACTTGGTAGTTCTGAAAAGGTCTAATCAAATACAATCATTAAAACTCCAAGAAAAGCTTTGCTATACCGATTGTAGACTCATTTCAAAGTGGATTTAGTCACATACAGGATCTGTCATGTAAATGGTGAATACACTCACCAGATTCCAGTCTGAAAATATAAAGAATTTTAGCCAGTGCTGACTACAGTTAAACAGTACTGGTATTGCTTGAAAAAATAAAAATTCATTGTCAGCCATGCATCCCACAACTTCAAGAACTAAGTAAGGAATAACTTATAAATATTGTTATGATGACTTGGAATTTAATCAGGTAAATAAAAGGATCAGGGAAGTAATTCTGTACACACATTACCCAGTGCTTGGCGTCCAGGTCCCCACTTTTGACTTTGTAACTATTCTAGCATAACTCTTTTAAGAGTGTTAAATGAGGAGTAGAAGACGACACCTTTGGGAGGGTGTAGACAAATTTCTAAACAGTCTTATTAAATAAGAAACACAGGGCCAAATACAGAGGTAATAGCCAAAGAGATCAGAGCAATAGCCATGACTAACCTTAGCTTACCACTAGCAGTAGCTGCCACAGAGAGAGCTTCTTGCCATCTAACCTGTGTTATTCTTGCCTTTCTGTTCTGTTTTGTCATTGGCTCTAAGCCCAGCCACATGACTTCCTCATCACTGCCTGTCTATACAGACCTCCAGGTCTCCATGGTTGGTACTGGGATTAAAAGCTCGTGTCACCATGCTTGGCTGTGTCCTTGACCACACAGAGACTCTGACTGCCATGTGATTGTATTAAGAGTGTGGGTTACCACTGCCTGACTTCTGTTTAAGGCTCGCTGTGTGGCCTCACTATGTGACCTCAGATCTACAGGCAAATTTTATTTATTAACATATAAATAAAATCATATTTCAGCACAATTAAAAGATCACCACATTTCCCCCTTTTATTTTAATAAAAAGAAAAAAGTTATAAGTAATATACAAAAACTATATACAATAAGTACAATAACTATATACAATATATATAAGCAATAAATACCTCAACAATGTTTAGTCCATTTGCATTTGACAAAAATCAAAGAAAATATTTCATTATCTATCCTATTTTGTTAAGTAATGTGCCTGAATCACTTTTTATCCTAACTTGTATTACTAACAGAGAACTATCTTATAATGTCTTCTATATAATGTCTTCTAAATTTATATATTTTACACCTCTTTTGTGAGTTTCTTTTCTGAAATTCTTAACAAGGAAAACTATAACTATCTAATCTTCAACTAACTATAACTATAACTGTCTAATCTTTAACTAATTATAACTATCTAATCTTTAACTAACTATAACTATAACTAATCATTAACTCCCTCAGAAACCCAAGAAGGAAATAATAATACCTAGTAAAACAGGAAGTGCAAGCAAGCAGCTTCCAAAAAAATGTGAGTTGACAGAAACAGCCAGCTGCCTGGACAGTCACCTGAGATTTCTCTGCAATGTTGGGGCATCATCTTTAGCTTATAGGCTTAGTGTATCTGACAGACTCATTTGTGAAGTAGAATGTACACAAGGCCTAAAAGTTCAACCTCACATTCTGTGAGTAGTCCATGTACTGGTAAACATGAATTCCAACAGTGTCCTGTCATGATTCAGGATTTTAAATTCTGGAAACTGCTGATGTTTTTAGTATTTGGCTGTCCATTCTTCTCAGCTTGTGGGTGGCTTCATCTCTTTTATTAAGTGCCATTGAGAGGTTAGACTCTATCACGCTACTTATTCTTTCAAGAATAACTGTTTCAGCTACTGTTCCACTGTACACCAGTAGCCGTCGGTCCATTGCCGGTTCAGCTGCCTTCGAAGAAAGGGGCACTGTACCTTTTCTGGATTGCAAAGCCACTTCAGCCATGGTGCCATATTGTCCTGGCCTCAGAGGATGTCTGTTGCTAAAGCCACAACCACACTTGTCTTGGCATGGATTAGTAGTCCTTTCTTTTGTGTCCTGTCTGTCCATTTTGTCCTGTTTGTCAGCAGTCAATTTGAGGAAACTTTGTTATCCGGTGGCTAACTTATGCCATAATGAAAGTTAACTCCATATGCAGTTTCTTCAATGTCCATATCTTCTCTGAAGTAGCCTACATGTCTCATAGTCATAAAAAAAAAGAAAAAAATTCTAAGTTATTAAATCATTTTAAATGCCATATTCTGTAGATCTTTGAAAACATACCTAATATGACTACAAGTTCGATTGTATTGTCTAACTACTAATTTTCATTTTTTATATCCTAATAGTTGGTAATAATAACATTTAAGGATTAGCAAATTGCATTACATTGTTAAATGAACTAAGTACAATATCCTGAACAAGATTAGAAAAAATACATATAGCATTTTCTAACAATATCAATCTCAAGATATATAATTTGTATACAATATATAAAAACCCAATCCAATGTAAAGTATTTAGAACTAGTAATTGTCTTTTAAAAGCAGATTCCAAATCTACTTTTTATCTATATCATAGCTATATCCTCTCTTTACTTTTTAGAGTAGATTTAATAATCTATCCTCTATTTTATTATTTTTAAATATCTTTTTTAAAATAAGAACCTTAAATCTAATCTCCTTTGCTTAGTCTTTTTTTTAACCATTAACAACAACAACAACTTGTAACCAACCCTCCTAAACAATGAAAATTATCCCAGACCCGAAACCCATTGAAAGACTAAAAATCATCTGCCCCATACCACCTCTTTGGGAATATGGGCATCGTGTTCTTAAAATAGTTTCCTGCTGGTTGTGGGTGAAGGCATGTTTATTCTGAAAAGAAAAGATTTGGCTTAATTATCAAGTTCTAGGAAAAGTAGCTATATCCTCTGTTGTCCAGTCTCTTCATAAAGCCAAAATTCAGGGCTTATCTCAAGTCCTTGTTCAAGTAGTCTATGAAACTGGATCATCTCAGCTAGTCATCTTGAAATTGTTCTGAGCAGTTTTTAGTACAAAGCTGATCTGTAAGTCATGTTTGTCAGCTTAGTGGTATTATTATTGTCCATGTGGAATCATTGTTGTGGGGCCCCATCATCTTTCTGGAGACTTTAAATTTGATGTTAGGCCTGGTCATGATTCCCTGTAGAAAACTGATAGAGACTTGAACACAAAAACATGTATGGGCAGTTAATTGAAGCCCCTATTTTTTAGAATTAGTTAGTACTCTATATGACCATTAATATCAAAATAAAAATTTTATATATATATTAATCTTATAAATTTTGATATAAAATACATACCTTAAGAAAAGTTTAAAGAATCAAAATAGAATCAAAGAATTGAGATTAGTAACAATAGGATAGTCCCTTAACTTTTTTCTTTTCTGTTCCATATCAGAAGATGACTCTTTCTTCTGACATGATACAGAGATTTTGTATTTTCTTTTTTTAACAATATGCTTGGGTCTAAAGAAGGAGAGAGCCATTCTCCAACTCCAAAGCAAGCTTTAATTTTTAATTTAACTGGGACTACTAGAAGACCATTTGTGTTAAGTGTCTTTAGAGAAGAGCAGAAATAAACATTTGGAAAGACATGAAATTTTATAGATGATATAACAATAGGCCAATTTAGTTTTTGGGGGTGACATTTTTTTTAGATGATTTGTCCTTTTTTTTTTTTTTTAGATGTCTAATTTGACCAGTGTTTTTCACATTTTTTAGCCTTCATTCTCCTGAAAGACAAAAACAAAAATCGTTCACCAAGACTAACTTTGGGGATGTTCCCTTTTGGAAAGTTATATCTGATTAAATGAAAAGTATTTGTTAGTGATATGTTAGGTCATGCTGGTTAATGAATTATCACCTCTTCTAATTAAGAAGTCTCTCTTGTTCAAATCAAACCATTATGAATTTTGATGGTATCCACAGCTTATCGTCTCCTGTAGAAACAAAAGCAAAACCTTGCCCCAACATAACACATCCTGATTTCCATTCTGAGGTCAGCACATCCATACACTATATAGGTTGATTTAATTTTGTAGGTTTTTTTTATCTAATGTCTCTCTGTAGCTGTTGTTTCTTTTTTATTAGCATTGAGAAAATTTAAATTTAATAGAGCATTATGTAATCTATTTTGGGGGTGTTACCACTTTCTCTTTATTTAGCATATCCTTTAGAGTTCTGTTTGATCACTCTATTACTGCTTGGCCTGTAGGATTATGTGGTATACCTGTAACATGATTTATATTGTAATAAGCAAAAAAACTATTTCATTTTACCAGAGACATATGATGGAGCATTGTCAGTTTTAATTTGTGCAGGTATACCCATGGCCATAACTTCTAGCAAATGTGTGATTACTGAATCAGCTTTTTCACAACTCAAAGCCATTACCCATCGAAATCCTAAATAAGTATCAATGGTATGGTGTTAATATTTTAATTTTCCAATTCTGCAAAGTGAAACACATCCATCTGCCAGATTTCATTCCTCTGAGTACCCTTTGGGTTACATCCTGATGGTAGTGGAGTCTGATTATAAAAGAACAAGTAGGACATTTTCTTACAATTTTCTTGGCTTGTTGCCAGGTTATGGAAAAATCCTTTTTTAAACCTTTACTATTGACATGATGGTTTTTAATAAATTCTGAGGCCTCTAGCATATTTTCTATCAATAATTTATCAATCTCATCATTACCTTGTGCTAGAGAGCCTGGTAGACCTGTATGGGATCAGATGTGAGTTATATATAAGGGATGGTTTTTATTTTTGATTATATCTTGTAACTGAATAAATAGTGAAGTTAATTCTGACTCATTAGGGATAAATTTTGTAGTCTCCACATGTAATATCATTCTTTTAGCATACTGAGAGTCAGTAACTGTGTTAAGAGGTCCTGAAAAAATCTATTAATACCAACAGAATAGCATACAATTTCAATTTTTGAACCGAATTATAAGGACTTTGAACCACTTTACTTAAATTTTTTGATTTGTGTTTCCTTGTTTGTTTGCATCTGTATAAAATGTACAAGCTCCAGATATGGGTGTTTTCCATACAATGTGAGGCAAAATCCAATCAGCTTTCTTTATAAGTGTAATTTTATTGCTTTTGGGATATTTGTTGTTAATCTCTCCCAAAAAATTACTGTAAGCTCTTTGCCAAGGTTCACTTTTTGCCCATAATTTTTTAATGTCCTCCTTAATTAAAGGTAAAACAATTTCTGTTTGGTCTATTCCTGTTAATTGATGCAGTCTCAATTTTTCTTTTAAAACTTTTCAGATATCTTTTTTACATGTTTTAAATTTTATTTATTAGAAATATTTATTTTAATATAATACCTTTCCTCTGTCTTAAAATTCCTGTAGGAGAATATCTAGAGGGTAAAATAACCAAAATACAATCAAGCTTTGGGTCTACTCGATCCAAGTGTCTTTCTTGTATTTTTTTTTTAACCAAGGCCATTTTTTTTTCTCAGTTTCAGGAGCTAATTCTCTTGGACTATTTAAGTCCTTGTCACCTACTAAGGTTTTGAACAAATTACTCAGTTTATCATTTTTTACCCCAGCAATAGTTCATAGATGAGAAATGTCTCCAAATAACCTTGGAAAGTCATTAAGAGTCAATAATCGAGCTCTCCTAATTTGCACCTTTGGGTTCTAATTTTTTGTAGACCTATATTATAATCTAAATAATTAATAGAATCCCCTCTTTGTATCTTCTCAGGAGCAATTTGTAATCCCCAACAAGGCAAAATTTTCTTTACTTCTTCAAACATTCTTTCTCATGTATCTGCATTTGAGTCAGCTAGTAAAATATCATCCATATAATGATAAATTATAGATTTAGGAAATTTTTTACGTATCACTTCCAATGGCTGTTGTACAAAATATTGGCACAGGGGTGGGCTATTCAACATTCCCTGGAGAAGAACCCACCATTGATATCTCTTAACTGGTTGAGAATTATTATAAGTAGGCACCAAAAAGGGTATTGGAAAGAAACAGTCTTTTAAATTGATAAGTATAAGAGGCCATTCTTTAGGTAAAAGAGTAGGCAAAGGAATTCTGGATTGTAGAGGGCCCATTGGCTGAGTTATTTTGTTATTATTTCTAAATGATCTTACTATAGAAAAGACATGGAGCCAAATATAGGGGTGAAAGCCTTAGATTAGGGAAATAGGGAAAGCCACCAGCCAACCTTACCTCACCAACTCTGCAGCTTCCAAATGAGAGCTATTTCCTGTCTACCCACACCTTTATTGCCTTGGTGTTCTGCCCTCTCATTGGTTATCTGCTGTGGGATGGTCTGTATGTCAAACATGTTGCTTATTGGTCAATAAATAAAACACTGATTGGCCAGTGGTCAGGCAGGAAGAAGTATAGGCGGGACAAGGAGGAGAGAATTCTGGGAAGTGGAAGGCTGAGGAGACACTGCCAGCCGCCACCATGACAAACAGCATGTGAAGATGCCGGTAAGCCACAAGCCATGTGGCAAGGTATAGATTTATAGAAATGGATTAATTTAAGATATAAGGACAGTTAGCAAGAAGCCTGCCACGGCCATACAGTTTGTAAGCAATATAAGTCTCTGTGTTTACTTGGTTGGGTCTGAGCAGCTGTGGGACTGGCGGGTGAGAGAGATTTGTCCTGACTGTGGGCCCGGCAGGAAAACTCTAGCTACAGTTATCTACGTCCAGCTACCTTACTTCCTTGTCTCTCTGTCTGTCTGTACAGACCTCCAGGTCTTTATGGTTGGTACTGGGCTTAAAGGCATGTATCATCACGCTTGGCTCTGTTCCCTAGTATGTCCTTGAACACACAGAGACCCTGCCTGCTAAGTGATTGGATTAAGGGCATGTGATGCCTGACTTTTGTTTACTTAAAATGGCTGGCCTTTTGCTCCTGATTTTCAGGCAAGCTTTATTTATCAAAGCACAAATAAAATATCACCACATTTCCCCTTTTTTGTCTAACAAGAAAATAAAAGAATAAAAAAGTTATAACTAATATAGGAAAAACTATATATAATAAGTACAATAACTATATACAATATATACAAACAATAAATACATCAAAAATGTTTAGTCCATTTGCATTTGACAAATTCAGATAAAATATTCCATCATCTATTCTATTTTGGTGGGTCCAAAATGTACCCAATTCACTTCTATCTTAACTGATATTACCAACAGGAAATTATCTTATGATACCTTTCAAACTTATACACTAAACACCTCTTAGTGAGTTTCTTTTCTGAATTTCTTAACAAGGAAAACTGAAACTATAACTATCTAATCTTCAACTCCCTCAGAGACTCAAGAAGGAAATAATATTACCTAGTAAAAGAGGAAAGGCAAAAAAGCGACTTCCAAATAAAATGTGAGTTGACAGAAGCAGCCAGCTGCCTAAACAGTCACCCAAGGTTTCTCTACAAATTAGGGCATCATCGTCAGCCTAAAGCCTTAGTGTATCTGACAGACTGACTTGTGAAACAAGATATATACAAAGCCTACAGCTTGACCTCACATTCGGTACAAGTGTTCCATGTACCAGATAAACTTGAATTGTGCCAGTGTCCTGTCAAGATTCAGGGTTTTAAATTCTGGAAATTGCTGGTGTTTTTGGAATTTGGCTTCCCATTCTTTGGGGTTAGGGGGTGGCTTCATCTCCTTTATTAAATGCCAGTCTACCATTGAAAGGTTAGACTCTGTCGGCCTAGTCACTCCTTCAAGAATAACTATTTTAGCTACTGTTCCACTGCATACCAGAAGCCATCAGTTCACTGCCTGTTCAGGTGCCTTTGAAGAAAGGGGCACTGTACCTTTTCCAGATTACAAAGCCACTTCATTAATGGTGCCATATTGTCCTGGCCTCAAAGGACACCTGTTGCCAAAACTGCAACCACATTTGTCTTAGCACATTTCCTATCAAAAGTTTATCAGTCTCATCATTAACTTGTGCTAGAGGTCTTGGCAGACATGTATGCTCTGTGTTTTTATTTAATAAGACCATTTGGAAATTCATCTATACCCAAATGGGATCAGATGTGAATTACATATAAGGGATGATTCCTATTCCTGATTATATCTTGTAAATGAATAACAAGGTTAATTCCGACTCATCAGGGATAAATTCTGCAGTCTCAATATGTAAGACCACTCTTTCAGCATAGTGAGAATCAGTAACTATGTTGAGAGATCCTGAAATATGTGTTAATACCACCAGAATAGCATATAATTCTGATTTCCATACAGAATTGTAAGGACTTTGAACTGCTTTACCTAAATTTTCTGAATTGTAACCTGCCTTTCCTTTTTTGTTTATGTCTGTATAAATTGTAGGGGCTCCAGATATTGGTGTTTTCCATACAATGCAAGGCAGGATCCAGTTAGCTCTCTTTATTAGTTGAATTCTATTGTCTTTGGGATATTTGTTGTTAATCTCTCCCAAAAAATTTCTGCTACCTCTTTGCCAAAGTTCATTTTCTGCTCGTAATTTGTCAATTTCATTCTTAGTTAAAGGTACTACAATTTCTGCTGGGTCTATTCCTGCTAATTGATGAAGTCTCAATTTTTCTTTTAAAATCAAGTCAGAGATCTTTTCCACATAAGTTTTTAATTTTTTACTCTGTTTATTTGGTAGAAATATCCATTCCAATATAATATCTTCTCTCTGCATTAAAATCCCTATAGGAGAATGCTTAGAGGGTAAAAAAAAAAATGCAATCAAACTTTGGATCCACATGTCCATCCTGTACTTTTTTTTTCCACCAAAGTCAATTCTCTCTTAGCTTCAACTGATAATTCTCTTGGGCTATTTAAGTCCTTGTCACCTTCTGAGGTTTTGAACAAATTACTCAGTTCATCATTGTTACCCCAACAATAGATGGAGTTCACAGATGGTAAATGTCTCAAAATAATCTTTGAAAGTCATTAAGAGTCTGTAGTTGGGCCAGGCAGTGTTGGCAAATGCCTTTAATCCAAGCATTCAGGAAACAAAGCCAGGCAGATCTCTGTGAGTTTTAGGCCAGCCTAGTCTACAGAGCAAGATTCAGGACAGGCACCAAAGCTACACCAATAAATCCTGTCTTGAAAAGTAAAAAAAAAAAAAAAGAAAGAAAGAAAGAAAAAAAGAATAATAAAAAAAAGGAGTCCATAATCAATCAATTTCTCCTAATTTGTACTTTTTGGGGTCTAATTTTCTGTATACCTATTTTATATCCTAAATAATTAATAGAATCTCTTCTTTGTATCTTTTCAGGAGCAATTTGTAATCTCCAACAAGGCAAAATTTTCTTCAAACATTCTAAAGTATCTACATTTGAATCAGCTAGGAAAATATTGTCCACATAATGATAAATTATAGGTTTAGGAAATTGTTTACATATTAGTTCCAATGGCTGTCATACATAATATTGGTGCAGGGTTGGGCTATTTAACATTCCTTGTTGGAGAACCATCCATTGATATTTCTTAATCAGCTGAGATTATTACAAGTAGGCAATGTGAAGGCAAATCTTTCTCTGTCCTTTTCTTGTAAGGGTATTGAAAAGAAACAGTCTTTTAAATAAAAACTATATGACGCCATCTTTTAGGTAATTAAATAGGCAAAAGAATTCCAGATTGCAGAAAGTCCATTGGCTGAATTACTTTGTTAATTGCACTTAGGTCTGTGATCTTTCTCCATTTACCAGATTTCTTTTTAATAACAAAGACAGGTAAATTCCAAGGGCTGGTTGATTCTTCAATATGCTGAGCATTTAACTGCTCTTGTACTAGCTCTTCTAAAGCCTCCAGTTTCTCTGTTGTTAAAGGCTTTTCTGAACCCATACAGGCTTGTCCGTTAACCATTTTAAAGGTAGAGCAGTTGGTGTCTTTGAAAGATCAGCAGTTGTTGTGACCTGTTTTTGTACAATCTGGATGGTTGATGACTCTGTATTTCTCTCAGAAATATGTGTTAGTTTATGATTTGTTTCTGATGTTGAAGGAATGTTAATCTGAGTATTCCATTGTTGTAATAGATCATGGCCTTATAAATTCATATCTATATTAGCCTTATATGACTTTAATTTTTCTCTCTGTCCTATTGGCCCTATTTATTCCAGATATCTTGTGCTCTGTTTCACTTGAGAAAATGCTTCCTAACAGCTGAACATTTATCTCCTGATGCCAAAATTCTGGTGCAATTATAGTAACATCCACACCTGTGTCTAATACACCTTCAAAAAGACTGTCTTTTATTTGAATTTTTAATTTGTTCTTTGTTCATCTATAGAAGCTTGCCAAAAATTCACTTTATGCTTTCTCCTGAATTTCCTATTCTCTTTGCTACAGCTGTCCTATCACCCCAAGCAGCCTGATTTATTCCAATAGGCATTTGGTTATTTAATTGCTCTGAGAAGGGGTTTCTTCTACAATGTCAGGGATAGTCTGAACTGAATTTTCTGTGGAGGCCTGCATGAAGCCCCTCTGGGAAATTCCCGATTGCAGAGGCCAAGAATTGCCTTGTCTGTCCCTTGTTGATCTATATTCATTGGTCCAATGTTTACACTTACCACACTTTCTGCATAATCGAGAAGGGAGGGGTTCTCTGTTTCCATTGTTCCTTGAATAAACATTCTTTCTAGGAACACCCTGTTTACACTACCTTTTCAAATGACCTTGTTTACCATAACTAAAACATCTGACATTATTTTTCCTCAAAGCTTTTCATATAAACTCTCCTATCTGCATATCATGGTCATGAGACTCAATATTAATTGTGTCCCTGATACAATCCTCCAACGGTGCTGATCTTGCCTTTAATGACCTGATTATTCTTTTGCATTCTGCATTCATGTTCGCAAAAGTCAAAGGCTCAATAATTATCTCTCTAGCTTCTCAATTTGATATCATTCTATTTACTGCTGAAGACAGCCTTTGTAAGAAATTTGTGAAGGATTTTTGGGCCTTGTATAACTTTTGTAAATCATTTAATTTTCCTCCCTGCTTCCTCAATTCTGTCCCACGCATTCATGGCTGCCATGTGGCATAGAATTAAGGAATTTAGTTATCATATAAACATTGTCTTTGTAAATCAGCATAATCATCTTCTCCAAGAAGCTGGTCCTGGGAAATTTCCACACCTCTAGTCCTACATTGTTGCTCTATTGTTTTAGCCTTCTCTTTGAACCATGTTCTCCATTGTAATTATGCTCTGTTTCTATAAGAGCTGTTAACTAATTCTTCCAGTCCTGAGGGATAATTCTATTACAAGTTGACCACAAGTTTAACATCTGCTTTACAAATGGAAAATGTATACACTATGAGACAATAGCTTCTTTAAATCTCCTTAAATCTAACATTTCTAATGGAGTCCAAAAGTACATGCCCTTGAGCAGGTAGTTCCTATAAGGTTACCAAATAGATTAAGTTTGGTTGTTTGAAAACAGGCTGTCTCTCTGTAACTGTATAATTCAATCCCGAAATAATTTCACCTTTAAATTCTTCTGTCTGGTCTGAATTTCTCTATGATTCATTTTAACAGGTTTTTCTAAAGTCAATCCTGAGTTAGGTTCACCTTTAAATTCTCCTATCTGGGTCTGAATTTCTCTATGATTCATTTTAACAAGTTTTTCTAAAGCTTTTATCTTGGCACTTAAATTGGCCAACCTTTTAAATACTAAACAAAAGATAACTAAACAAATACTATTCATAATTGATGTTACATACATCCCATCAACATTAATTATCCTGTCATTTAATTGTTCCATTTTCAGACTGAATAATGTGTTATCAAACAGAGACCAAATTCCTTCCCTTGTAAGAATATTTCCCATTTTTTAATATGGGAAAATATTCTCTTTTAACTAATTTCTCCCTTTAAGATATCTTAATTGACTTACCAATCTGTCAACTGTGTCAAACAGTAGAAATCTGAGGGAATTTCAGAGCAGCTACCTAGTGTGGTGTCATTCCAAGATAAGATTCCAAGGAGAGAGAGAGAGAGAGAGAGAGAGAGAGAGAGAGAGAGAGAGAGAGCCCACTACCAACCAGGAGAAAGAAAACAAAAGAAAGTCTGGCCATGTGCTCCTGCCTGAGCCATGAAACTGGTCCTGAGCCAGGGGAGTTGTAAGCCCACAAACATTTTTTAAAGAAATTTTTGCCATGTGATCACCAATTGTAGATGAATTTCTAAATGGTCTTATTATAAAATATAATATATAATAAAATATAAAATATAAAATACACAGAGCTATATATAGGGGGGAAAGCCTTAGAGAAAGATCAGGGAAATAGGGAAAGCCACATCTCACCTTACCTCACCTACTTGGCAGCTTCCAAATGTGAGTTACTTCCTGTATACCCATGCCTTTATTGACTTGCTACACTGCCCTCTCATTGGCTCTTTTAGCCCAGCTACCTCACTTCCTCTTCCTACACAGCTCTGTCACTTTCTGTGTGTGAAGACCTCCAGGTCTCTATGGTTGGTAGTGGGATTAAAATTTGTGTCACCACACTTGGCTCTGTTCCCTAGTGTGGCCTCGAACACACAGAGATTCTGCCTGCCAAGTGATATGATTAAGGGCATGTGCTACCACAGCCTAACTTCTTTGTTTACAAAATGGCTTGCTATTTCCTCTGATCTCCAGGCAAACTTTATTTATTAAAGCACAAATAAAATATCACCACATTTCAGCACAAATAAAATATCACCACAGGTTTGATTCTTCCAGAAGTAACACAGTAAACCTTATTCCAACTGAAAAAAAAAGGTATAAAACAATCACACCGACATAAACCCAAAATCCATCAAGGAAATACCAAATTCTGTAAGCTCCATATCCAACATCTATAGGTAATCAACTGGGATCTAAAATGCTTGAGGATCCTCACCCCTCTGGCTCTGCCACCTTCAGAACACACAGCTTCACTCATAGACCTAAGTCAGCTCTATAACATGTCAATAACTCTCTTTGGCAGACATCCCATAATCCTGGCATTTCTATCATGCAGTCTCCATTGATACTGAGATGTTGCCTTCATAGTGTCATACAATCATACAATGGCCTCACAGAAGGACTCCTTACAATGTCTTGCCTCACCTTTTCTCCATGACACCCTCAATATTGGACCTTTGCTTTCAAAGTCAGTCAAGTACCATGTGGGCACCAATTACAATACTGCCAAGTTTTGCTGTCAGTTCAAGATATAGTTTCTTCCCCTTGGGATACAGCAGTATCAGCTGGTTTATGTTAGCCAGTTCCAGGTTACAATCCATCACTGTGGGGAAATGCAGTCAGCAAGATGTTGAATAGGTATTCATATCCATAGTGAAGAACAGAGAGAGACTAATGCATGCATTTAATTACAGATCTTTTTAAAGCCTTTTAAAGAAAGTATCTTTTTCTCACATAATATATCCTGATTACAGCTTCCCATCTCTCTTCTCCTCCCAGTTCCTCCCTACCTCTCATCTGGATCCACTCCTTTCCCTTTCTCATTAGAAAACAAACAGGCTGCTAATGGATAATAATATAGTAAAACTTTAATAATTTTTCAGAGTTGTTCTATTTCTAAGATATATCCACACTGGATAATATTCCTTGAAATTAGAAGACTGGTTCTTCTAATAGTGTGTGGCTAGTTAGCTCCCAGGCCTGCTAGGTATAATTAGTTCTTCTTTGTGCTGTTCATGCTCTGCGTTTCTTACTAATATTCTCTCTAGTTTAATTATCTGTTACTGAATCTTGGTTATTGAAGTTTCCCAGCACCCAATTGTCTAATTTCTTGCTACAGTTCTCTCAATGGTTGCTTCATCTGTTTGGAGATTGTTTTTGTAAGCATGTAGCCACACTGATATAGCTTTCAACCAAATAGATCTTTTGATTATGAATATTCTGTTTTGTATTTTGATTTATTTGTCTTTGTATATTACCCCAATAACTATGACCATGAATCTTCTTTATCACTGTCAGTATTTATGTTATATCTTTAAAAACAAAAGTCTCAATCTCAGTATTTCATCTTTAGAATTGAAGTGAATACTTTTGTAGAAAATATATGCTTTAATTTCATTTTCCTTTTTTAATGCTGTAGTTTGTTTGTACCTTCTGCTGAGGGGTATTATCTATTTACATTTCAAGAAATTAATATAATTATTATTTATATTATTATATATATAATATATATATTATATATAAATATATTTTTTTTTATATATAATATATATTTTTATATATATTATTTATATATATATAAAATATATAATATAAAATAAATTATATATATAATATATATATATAAATATATATAATAAAATTAATATAACTTTGTTAATTTTCTCTAATTTTTCCATCTCTTCTCCTGTGGTTCAGGTTGCCCTTGAACTAGCTCTGTGGCCTCAGATTTCTGACCTTCCTGCCTCCAACACCCAGTGCTGAGATGACAGGCATGTGCCACCACCCAGTTAGCATTGAGCTTCTTTGTTTGTTTGTCTACTTGTTTCTTTTGAGACAGGATCTTGCCATGTTGACCTCAAACTTAGGGTGATCTTCCTGTCTCAGTCTCTCAGGTGCTGGCATGACAGGTCTACATCTAGCTACTTACAAATACCAATTAACTTTTTGGTTTTATTTTGTTTTGACACACAGTCTCACATAGCCCAGGCTACCCTAAAACTCACTATGTAGCAGAAGATGAGCTTAAATTCCAGGTTTCTCCACATCATTGGGGTATTATCTTCAGCCTGTAGGCTTAGTGTATCTGACAGACACATTTGTGAAGTAGGATGTACACAAGGCCTACAATTCGACCTCACATTCAGTGAGAGTAATCCATGTACCAGGTAAACCTGAATTCGACCAGTGTCCTGTCAGGATTCAGGATTTTAAATTCTGGAGATTGTTGGTGTTTTTGGAATTTGGCTGTCCATTCTTCTCGGCTTGTGGGTGGCTTCATCTCTTTTATTAAATGCCAGTCTACCATGGAGAGGTTAGACTCTGTCAACTTAGTTACTCTTTCAAGAATAACTGATTCAGCTACTGTTCCACAGCACACCAGAAGCCATTGGTCCATTGCCTGTTCAGCTACCTTCATAGAAAGGGGCACTGTACCTTTTCCAGATTGCAAAAGCCACTTCAGTGATGGTGCCATGTTGTCCTGGCCACAGAGGTTGCTTGTTACTAAAGCCACAACCACACTTTTCGTCACACAGATTGGTAGTCCTTAGTTTCGTGTCCTGTCTGTCCATTTTGTCCTGTATGTCAGCAGTTAATTTGAGGAAACTTTGTTGTCCAGTGGCTAACTTATGCCATAATGAAAGTTAACTCCATATGCAGTTTCTTTAATGCCCATATCTTCTCTGAAGTAGACTGGTGCTGCCAGGAGCTGTCATGTCTCATAGTCATTTAAAAAAAAGAAAGAAAATCTAAGTTATTAAAACATTTTAAATGCCATATTCTGTAGATCTCTGAAGGGTTTGAAGATGACTTGTCTATCTAAAATATATCTCTGCTTAGCCTTGAAAACATACCTAATATGACTACAAGTTCGGTTGTAATGTCTAACTACCACATTTCAATTATTTATATCCTAATAGTTGGTAATAATAACATTCAAAGATTAGATAATTGCATTACATTGTTAAATTAACTGTCTAAGTACAATATCCTGAACAAGATTAGAAAAAATACATACAGCATTTTCTAACAATATAAATCTCAATATATATAATTTGTATACAATATATAAAAATCCAATCCAATGTAAAGTATTTAAAACTAGTAATTGTCTTTTGGAAGTAGATTCAATAATCTACATTTTATCTATATCCTCTCTTTTCTTTTTCTTTTCAGAGTAGATTCCATAATCTATACTCTATTCTATAATTTCTATATATCTTATTTTTTTCAAACAAGAACCTTAAATATAATCTCCTCTGTTTACCCTTTTCCTAACCATTAACAACAAAAACTTGTAACCAACCCTCCTAAACAATGAAAATTGTCCCAAAGCCAAAACCCACTGAAAGACCAAAAACCACCTGCTTCATACCACCTCTTTGGGAATGTGGGCATTGTGTTCTTAAAATTACTTCCTGGGCAGGCAGAGGCAGACAGGCACGGCGGTGGCAGGCAGGCGAGCGGCCAAAACACAGTTGCAATAAAGACCAGAAACTGAGCTATTACCCGCCGAAGAGTTAGTGAAAACAAGCTCTTAATCAAGAGCTTGGAATAGGGACGCCTTTAATCCCAACACCCAGGGAAGAAGCTATCTCCATGGGACAGAACCAGAACAAATCTGAATACTCTGTCTGAGGCCAACCCAGGGCCCAGCTGCTGACCCTGCGAAACCCAACAACTTGGAGGTGTTGGTGAGACTACCCTGCTCAGCTGAAATCCATCCGGGAGAGGATTCAGATCCCTATAGTTTGAAGTCTGAGGAAACAAGATCAGCTGAGGAGTTGATGAATGAGCAAAACGTGATCTGAGAACACAGAAGAAGGCGCTGCACAGCCACCGAACCAGATCACCAGAATCATAAGTATATACTTCAACTGAGATCAGCTGCTCCCGAAGAAACAGCCCAACAGTACCAATTTAACCAAGAACTCCTAGTGAACCAAGACTAAAAAATAGAACAAGAGAGGCACTCTCAGACACAGACACCACCTGCACCGAGCAGAGGAAGAGATGAGTAGATGCCAGTGCAAAAATACAGGCAACAACATAAAGACCTATATGGCAACATCAGAAACTAGTGATTCTACACCTGCAAGACCTGAACATACCAAGACAGAAGAAACAGAAGAAATCACTCTTAACAATGACTTTAAGAAGATGATAGAGGCCCTTAAAGAGGAAATGAAAAACTCCATTAAAGAGGAAATAAAAAATTCCCTTAAAGGGGAAATGAAAAACTCCATTAAAGAGGAAATAAAAAATTCCCTTAAAGGGGAAATGAAAAACTCCATTAAAGAGGAAATAAAAAATTCTCTTAAAGAGGAAATGAAAAACTCCATTAAAGAGGAAATGAAAAACTCCCTTAAAGAGGAAATAAAAAATTCCCTTAAAGAAATGGAAGAAAAAACAAACAAAAAATTGGAAGAAATCAAAGAAAGCCAAGAAAAAATAATTAAACAGATGAAAGAAACATTCCAAGATCTGAAAAATGAAATTGAGACAACAAAGAAAACACAAGCTGAGGGAATGCTGGAAATAGAAATCCTGACTAAATGAACAGGAACTACAGAAACAAGCATAACCAACCCAATACAAGAGATGGAACAGAGAATCTCTGACACTGAAGACACAATAGAGAAAATAGATTCGTCAGTCAAAGAAAACACTAAAGACAAAAAAGTCGTAACACAAAACGTCCAAGAAATCTGGGACACCATGAAAAGACCAAACCTAAGAATAATAGGGATAGAAGAAGGAGAAGAATACCAACTCAAAGGCACAGAAAATATATTCAACAAAATCATAGAAGAAAACTTTCCTAACCTAAAGAAAGAAATACCTATGAAGATACAAGAAGCTTACAGAACACCGAATAAGCTGGATCCAAAAGAAAAAGTCCCCTTGCCACATAATAATCAAAACACTAAACATACAGAACAAAGAAAAAATATTAAGAGCCGCAAAGGAAAAAGACCAAGTAACATATAAAGGCAAATCCATCAGAATAACACCAGACTTCTCAATAGAGACTATGAAAGCTAGAAGGTCCTGGACAAATGTTATGCAGACACTAAGAGACCAATGATGCCAACCCAGACTATTATACCCAGCAAAACTCTCAATCACCATAGGTGGAGTAAACAAAATATTCCATGATAAAACCAGATTTAATCAATACCTATCCACAAACCCAGCCCTACAGAAAGCACTAGAAGGAAAAATCCAACCCAAAGAAGCTAAACACACCCATGAAAACTCAGGCAATAGATAAACCCACACCAACAAACTCCAAAGAAGGACAACATAACACGACCACAAAAAATAACAGGAAATAACAATCACTGGTCATTAATATCCATCAATATCAATGGTCTCAACTCACCTATAAAAAGACACAGACTAACAGAATGGATAAGAAAACAGGATCCATCCATCTGCTGCATACAAGGAACACACCTTAACTTCAAAGACAGACACTACCTCAGAGTAAAGGGCTGGGAAAAGGCTTTCCAAGCAAATGGACCTAAGAAACAAGCTGGTGTAGCTATCCTAATATCTAATAAAATAGACTTCAAACTAAAATCAATCAAAAGAGATCATGATGGACATTACATATTTATCACAGGAAAAATCAACTAAAATGAAGTCTCGATTTTAAACATTTATGCCCCAAATACAAAAGCACTCACATTCATAAAAGAAACACTACTAAAGCTTAAAACGCACATCAAACCCCACACATTAGTAGTGGGAGATTTCAACACACCACTCTCACCAAAAGACAGATCTACCAGACTGAAACTTAACAAATAAAGGCCCTAACAGATGTTATGACTCAAATGGACTTAATAGATATCTACAGAACATTCCACCCTAACACAAAAGAATATACCTTCTTCTCAGCACCCCATGGAACCTTCTCAAAAATTGACCACATGCTTGGCCACAAAACAAATCTCAACAGATACAAAAAAAAATGGAATAACCTCCTGTATCTTATCGGACCACCATGCCTTAAAGTTAGACTTCAACAACAACAAAAATTATAGAAAGCCTACAAACTCATGGAAACTGAATAATGCCCACCTGAAACATCAATGGGTCAAGGAAGAAATAAAGAAAGAAATTAAAGATTTCCTAGAATTCAGTGAAAATGAAAGTACAACATACCCAAACCTATGGGACACTATGAAAGCAGTGCTAAGAGGAAAATTCATAGCTCTAAATGCACACATTTAGAAGAAGATGGAGCAATCCCATACCAATGAATTAACAGCACAACTGAAAGCTCTAGAACAAAAAGAAACAAACTCACCCAGGAGAAACAGACGCCAAGAAATAATCAAATTGAGGGCTGAAATCAATGAAATAGAAAACAAGAGAACAATACAAAAAATCAATGAAACAAAGAGTTGGTTCTTTGAAAAAATCAACAAGATAGACAAACCTCTAGCCAAATTAACCAAAAAGCAAAGAGAGAACATCCAAATTAACAAAATCAGAAATGAAAAGGGAGGCATAACAACAGACAATGAGGAAATCCAGAGAATCATCAGATCATACTTCAAAAACCTGTACTACACAAAAATGGAAAATCTGGAAGAAATGGACAATTTTCTGGATAAATACCACATACCAAAATTAAATCAAGATGAGATAAACCACTTAAATAGACCAATAACCCCAAAAGAAATAGAAACAGTCATCAAAAGTCTCCCAACCAAAAAACCAGATGGTTTCAGTGAGAATTCTACCAGACTTTCAAAGAAGAACTAATACCAATACTCTTCAAATTGCTCCACACAATAGAAACAGAAGGAACACTACCAAACTCTTTTTATGAGGCTACAATTACCCTGATACCCAAACCACAAAAAGATGCAACAAAGAAAGAGAATTACAGACCAATCTCCCTCATGAATATTGATGCAAAAATACTCAACAAAATATTGGCAAACCGAATTCAAGAATACATCAAAAAAATTATCCATCACGACCAAGTAGGATTCATCCCAGGGATGCAAGGATGGTTCAACATACGAAAATCTGTCAATGTAATACACCATATAAACAAACTGAAAGAAAAAAACCACATGATCATCTCATTAGATGCTGAAAAAAGCCTTTGACAAAATCCAACACCCCTTCATGATAAAGGTCTTAGAAAGATCAGGAATAAAAGGAACATTCCTAAACATAATAAAGGCGATTTATAGCAAGCCAACAGCAAACATCAAATTAAACAGAGAGAAACTCAAAGCGATACCACTAAATTCGGGAACAAGACAAGGCTGCCCACTCTCCC